>KZ559496.1:131842-141939 GCA_002850765.1 Aspergillus taichungensis | reverse complement strand
GGATACGGCAACGGCGGTGGCCGTGGTGATCCTCATAGGGGTAACTGGAAACGCGATGTCGAAGACAAGGAGGACAGTATCAACCCCCTCCTGAACCACGTCACTAAGCCTCTCGCTCGCGACGACCCCCATATCCCGAACAATGGCTACGCCAACGGCAACAACGGCTATGGCAACAATGGATATGGCAACAATGGCCATGGTCACGGTGGTGGCCGCGGTGATCATCACAGGGGTGACTGGAAGCGTGCCGAGGAGGGTAATGGTGGTGGCAACGGCAATGGCAATGGCAATGCAGGAAACGGAAATTGGTAAACAAAACGAGGGCGGTGCTGTCGTGGTCAAATGAATTGTTTGGTCACAAAAGGCACTCCGGTTCCTACTGGCGTCTGTCTCTCTTCACACATTGTTGATTTTTTGGTTTCTATAGACCCAATGCGATCAGTGAGTTGATCATGGTCATTCTGTTGCTTTGATTGCGGTATAGAGAAGTGTAAATGGCCATGATAACTAGCTTGCAAGGGAACAGGCAATATATAAACACAAATTCATACTATCAATTCGATCGATGATCAACTCTAGAAACTGTGTGCTTAGGATGGGTATACACTTGATCAACAATGAGGTGCTTACAGAGTAGCTTCAAAGTGATGTTTGTTTCACCTGATATGAACCATTTTAAGATGCTAGAGGATCCGGCTTTCTTGTAATAGCCCTTACCAGATTGACCTCGTTGAAGCAGACGGGTTAAATTATAATTCTCAGTATATCCTTTCAAATCCCCTTTCCACCTGAAAGCAGCTAGGGGGTAGGATGCAGGGAATGTAGCAAACTTCGGTTCACCTGTTGGTGATCAGTATTGCTAGCTTTAACTTACTTATTTCATAATACCACTGCTTGAAGTGATATTCGACATTCAAAACTGTATCATATACTAAGAGGTTTAAACTCCAAGGCACATTTTCAATGGCACGCAGGAACCTGTCCACATGCACATGAAAATAGATCTACTCATGACATTTATCCATGCCATGCCACCTATGATTGAAGATAAGCAAGCACATGTAAAACTACAAGAAAAAAAAAAACATACAACAGCCGGGATTCGCATGTGGTCACCCACCATACTACTAACCGGCCGGCGTGTGGCTTAAGTACGGCTGAGCGGACGGGAAGCCCTGTTCTCCACACCCTATGGTCGTATGTACTTGGTTATACCATAATAAAGATAATTACATGATTTTATCATTGTTCATAGTTGATAAATGAAAACACCCACTGACCTTATCTTGGTTTGGAGGAGATCATTCAGTACTGTTATGGGTTGCTAGAGAGTCTGGCCATCACCAGAAAATGTCAGGACAAACAAAACATGTAATGAAGTAAAGGGTCAGTTCCATGGTATTAAAGTCGAAAAGATTATATATACAGCAGTACTAAAATTGCTACTAAGAATATATCGGAGTCAACGAAGTATGTTCCACAGGATGTAGTGTGCAGTGTTTCCTGTAATGCTTGGCCTATTTAATCTCTTTATTCCACCATGTCCTACTGGGATCTGGGCCAAAGGGTCCTTCTCCTTACCTGCTGGTACTCGCTGATACATCTCATCTACTAGTATTCCGTGATAATAGTAGAGGCTACCAAGCCTATGGACTGTATCAAGAGTGGACGTGGGATCTGGACCGCGGGCCTTTTCTTGCCTGTCAGTATTCACTTTATTGTCATCTGGTGATCAATTGGTTTTGCACACATTTACACGTAGATTGTGGACTGTGCAAGAAGGCCTCGATCTTGACAAGCCAAAAGCATGCCTATGCATCTCGTATAGTCCTTATAGCGCAGATCGAGCAGCCCCAAATGGCGGCTTGTTTATCGGGTTCGTCATCGCCAGTATAAGAAGAGAGCACGGTCGGCAGACCAAAGTCGTTTGTATATAAATTTTAGGGATAAGTATGAGCAAGGCCTTGAGACAGATCTACCAGAAACATGTTGGATGTCAGTCAGGTCAAGCCCTATCTTTAGTCTGGTCAGTGTTGTAGCGTACCAGCTACAATAAGCTGCTGTCATCACTTTGTTAAAGCGGCGGCAAATGACTAATCTGGATTTTTTTGATTTTGTTTCCCTTCGTATTTGTTGTTTCGCGAGTGTACAGCTCTTGAGCGGCTAGGCTCTCGCGTCAAAAATAATTAGACATTAGAGCAAACATTGCAGCATAATGTCTGCCTAGAGGTTTCTAAGCTGTGGACCAAATGGCCGAAGCATAACCTACTCGTCACGTGCAACCATCCCACCCACCGCGACGGCCAGGATGGAAAAGCCAACCCAACTGACCGAGCTGCCCATCGAGCCTCACGGCATCTTCTGGCAAGATGACTTCGTGACAGCCGAGCACGAACAGCGTCTAATCGACCTCTTCAAGGGGCTCGAATGGGCCGACCGCCCAGGTCGCCTATCTCTACACTACGGCTACACCTTTGACTACAAGACCTTCGACATCGACCCGGAGATTCCCTACAAGGAATTCCCAGACTGGCTGCGCCCGCTCATTCCCCCAACTGAATCTCGCCCGCCCGACCAGGTCTGTCTGCAGTTCTACCCGCCCGGCGCGGGCATCCCGCCGCATGTAGACGCCCACGGGCCCTACGACCAGCTGTATGCGCTGTCGCTGGGCGCTCCTGCCCTCATGCAGTTCCGGCGCGGCGAGCGCAGGGTCGACGTTGATTTGACTCCGCGGAGTATGATGCAGATGGCGGGCGACTCGCGCTTGCATTGGACGCATGGCATCAAGAAGCGCAAGACGGACACGCTGCCTGATGGGACTGTCCGGTCGAGAGAGAACCGCTGGAGTATTACGTATCGGTGGTTGAGGGATGGGGATTGCGAGTGTGGGGATTTGGAGCTGTGTGATGTTGCGCAGCGGCGGAATGGCTCTGCGAAGGAAAAGAGGTCGGTGCTAGCGTTGACAGAGAAAGGTGCTTAGGCTGCTGCATAGTCTAGGTCTTTAAACCGCCGGTTCAGGCAAGAATAATATTTAGAATTTGGTTTGGGGTAGTACCAATGGACATATCAAGAAGCTCGTCTCATCTACGGATGACCGCTTATGCCTGTGTGGACTTGACTGTGTGGATTAGAGCTGTAAACACTGTATGTGAGGGGAAATCGAAACATTTCAGCTAAAAATCAAGGAGAAACTGAAGATAGCTTTGATAAGATACGAAGATCTTGATTCTATCGGTCTTCATGCATAAGCAGATGCGTAGTCAACCTATTGCCTACAACTCCGGAGAGACTGGGTAACTACACAGGTATTTGACAACTCGGTCACTTGGACTATTGTGTAAAGGGACATAACACGCAATAGATAATAGTAAAGCCAAGCAAATCAATGATAGAGACGAATTTACACGTGTAAAAAGGAGATGAAGACGAAGACAATTACATTACTTCCAGAAAAAAAGTTCGCAGTAGTAAGTGTAGCGATACTCGAGGATAAACAAGAGAAGAGCAAAAAAGGAAAAAAAAAAAGAGGAGATGGGCCCGAACCGCGATTCGAACGCGGGGCCTCTCGCAGATTAGGTGTGAGCCCAAAGCGAGAATCATACCTATTAAGGAAATTAGTGGGGTTCGGATATGACTAGAAGAAGATTGCCATACCACTAGACCATCCGGGCGACTCGTTATTTAATGTGGGGATTTTTAAATTTATATGGGAACTTTTTACAACAATTTCCTCCATTGTCTGTTCCATGGTACATTAGGACTGGGGTTATGTACGTGGGTGTATTTGATGAATACATTATTGGAATTCGCTATTATATACGCTGAAATAGTTTATTCAATTCTAGAAGATAAATTGTTGTCTCTCAAGGTGTTAATAAAACATTGTCGATGACATCTGTAGTGGTGAGAATTTACTAGTCCGGAGTATATATATTTTGAGAGCGGCCCACTCCGAATTAATCCAGATCGATTGACTTAATCGTGGTCGAGGGAACAACGAGGATCCAATTACTTTCGTCAGTCACTCGGTCAGCAGCGTGCTCATCTTAGCATTGCTGTACCCTCTGGCTCAAATGATATAATGAATGGGAGGGTGCAGCCTATAAGCAACTCTACGGCAAGATCAGAGCAACTATTTGATCCAACAAACCCCCGAGTCTCTAGACTAAGTAGAACGGCTGTAAACGTGGCATTAAGAAAGCATGGCGTAGACTCAGAAAGGAAATCATTTCTCCAGCTCTTCTGCCTGATGCTCAGCGAGTATGCTAAGGTAAATCAAGTGAAGCTTAAATAAGTGCGGCTTGACTGGCGCTCGCCAATACCGCTGAAACCCATGTCACGCAGCTACTATGGCCTCAACGATAGATGGACATTTTTCCCATGGCCAAAAAAATAACCAGCTAAATAAGTGAATGCGGCACACTACCAGAGAGCAAAAATGGGTAGAAGATGAAGAAATTCAGGCGCCCACAAGTTTCGTTTTAAAATAAACCCCGGCTTACATTTCCCACTCGAGCTCCCATCAGGCGTCCCATGAAATCGACGTGCCTGGCGAACATGACGGGTAAGTATTCCGGCCAAGATACTTGACTCCACAATGCTGCAGGATTGTCCCTCAGCTTACCCGAGATACCCTAACTATATACGGAGAGGTAGGGATCTTACGTGAGTTGAACTTATGAGTTCAAAATTGGTACAGAGTATTGTATGCAGAATTATGCGCAATTCATATTTTTTACCCCTCGGCGTGCCATATATCCTATTCTGGCTAGCTTGAATATGCCTTGTCCCATGCATCGTCACATCTGCAGATGCCTTCCTAGTGAGATATATTCGTCTGGTCCTTTTAAACCACCAATAATCAATGAACTCAAAGATACTCAGGAGCGTAGCTGTCGTTACTTGAAGCCCCACTCTACATTCCGCTTTATTCATGCGCCGTGCTATTCAACATATATCAGGAATACAGGTCAAGCCAGAACAGCACTTTCATAGCAAAGCAAGACATTCAGAGTATGCGAGAAGCAAGGGGCGCGAGACTTCCGCTTCTGAATGTCATCTTACCTCGTATTTCAGCCGCTGCCATTGGCTTGTCATATGAGTTTGCCCGCTATGGAATCCCGCTGTCAATTCCACACCCTAAATACACTTGCTTAGTATAGCTCTACGTAAAAGATTTCTGTGGCGGGCTCAACACCGAAACTTATCCAACCATCTGCACTTTATGCTCGCAGGCTTATCTCAGAGCTAAGGTGCATGGTACACAGTACTGTGGCATTGCCGGGAAATGCCTCCGAAGGGGTGTTTCCTTTTACAGCTGTAAGAGAAGATGTATGGTACTTTTAATCCGCAGTATGTCTTGATATTAGTATAAATAAGTCATTGGACCCCCGGATACAAGGTAGACAGATTACAAGAACATCACCAAACCTTCCATACATCCCACACTAGAACCCACCACCACCATGCAGCTCACCTCCCTCATTACCATCCTCGCCACGGCCGGCCTCGCCACAGCAGGCTGCTACAGCGGCGGAGAGAAATGGGGCGACAGCCGAAACGCAGCCATCGACTACGCAGGCAGATGGTGCAACAGCCGGGGCGGCGCGGGTGACTACCGAGCTGGCCAGACCAAGTTCCACTGCTATAATCTTCCGTCGGGTGGAAATCGCGTGGATTTCTATCTGCAGAATAAGGGCAATGATCACGCGAAGCTTTCGACTTCGGATTGCAATAAGTACCTCAAGGAGATGATAAATTGTGATCACGGTGGGGCTCAGGATAAGGGGAGCTGGTATATGCGGTGCGTCTTTCTTATTTTCTCTTCCTCTTTCTTGTGAACCCCGTGGATGTGTGGTGTTGTTTGGGAAGTAACGCTGATGTTTTTCTAGGGCGGATCCCAACCACGGCAAGTGTTAGAGTCGACCAACTGGTAGATAGTGGAAGGGGAAACATGTCAAAGTTTCTGAATGAAAAGATACCTTTTACCAGATGTTATAGGAAAACCATTGTGCTTAACATCTTGCTATTCTGGTTCAAATATTCAAATACTACTTTTCCATATTCTCAAAATATATCAAAGCTGTCTCCAAGTTCTTATTGTTATCATAAATGCCTTGTATCTAGCTTGTTCTTTGTCTTTAGGCTCACAGCCAGCGCGTATTCAAAACACGTCTAAACAAGACGAATATCGCATTTCAGGTAATGCAGAAAAATGTCTTCCCACAAGAGAGAACAACCCTGTCACGGATACTACAAAGTGTTATGTATATACAATTTTTTTGCTGCGCTGGACGCTTCAGTCATGGTCAGACAATACACCTCGGTTTCTCTCTTCCACCTCACGAATCTCTTGCTCTCCGCCACCCATGTCCCCACCTCGACACGACCATAAGAAGAGGCACACACAAAAAGCACAACAACCCAATCAGAGTAAACGCCCACCCGCGGCCCATCCCCTCAATCATCGGCAAAACCAAAGCAGACGCACCAGCCCCCAACCAACACCTCGTCAGATTCATAGCAGCAGTAGCCATAGCGGGACTGTCGGTATAGATATCAACCATAAGAACACTCATGATATTAAACGTCGCCGAAGCGGTATACCCAACAAGCAGTAGTAGCACGAGCGGGCCCGCGAGATTCGTCCCGTAGTGGAGAACCCAGCCGTAAGCGATCAGGCTCAGTCCCAGGACCACGACGAGCGGGTATATCACTTCACTGCGGGCCTTCTCGATCGGGAACTCGCTAAGATCTTGTCGATGGGTCTTAGAGACTGCTATTCCGAGACGTCGCGCGTGTCGTCGATAGTTCCAGTCTGCTATGCGGCCTTGGGTGTACGCTGCGAGGAGGCTGCCTGCGCCTGCGGGGATGAAGCAGAGGCCGATCTGGACGTCGTTGAACTCGTATAGGTGCTTGAGCTGGGAGGTTACGCTTGTTGTGACGGCGGCGTAGCTGCTGTAGACGAGGCTGTTGCAGAGAAGGATTAGGCAGACTTCCTTGTCGCAGATGATGACTAGGGTTTTGAGGGGATTCGGGAAGTGAATGCGTGTTTTGACCGGCGGTGCTGTGTTGGGAGATCGCCGTTGCTGGATGAGTTGCAGGGGCGACATGTTCCAGAGTGGGGGAGGTTGGGAGCCATTTCCTACGATCTTGCGCGCTGTCTCGGGTAGAAAGAGTAGCAAGGGAAGGAAGAATACGCCGGCTAGGATGGTTAGGAACCAGAAAATCGAAGGCCAGCCGAGAAACTGCGTCAGAAGCCCGCCGATGATGGGCCCGACAGAGAGGCCGACGACGCCCCCTGCCGAGGCGTATCCGATGTACACGCCCCTTTCGGCGGTGGTTACAACGTCTGCTACGATTGCGTTCGCTAACGCGATGGTGCTGCTGCTCCCTGTGCTCTGAAGACAGCGGAGGACCATGAGGGCCGCGTAGTGGCGCTGAGCGGCTAGGCCTATGTTGGCTGCAATGTAGGCGATGAAGCACACGATGTATGCGGGTCGTCTACCGGCGCTGTCTGCGAAACCTGCGAATATGGCTGGGGCTAGGCCTTGAAAGAGCTAAGTCGGTCGTGGGTTAGTTTGGTTATGTTTATATTTCGGTACTGAATGATAACTTTGGATTGTCCAAATATCCATACCATATACGTAGTGACTGTCAGATTGATGAGAGTATTGCTCACATGCAATTGATCGGCGATGGTGTTGAGTGCAGGAAGATAGATATTGGCCGAGAGCGGGGAGAAAAGACTAGCGATGGATGCAGCCACGACAATGAAAATTTTGGATCTGCCGCGATAGATTGAATATACTTCTTCCTCGTCTGTTGAAGACTTCAAGCCATCCTCGAGTTGCGGCGGCGAGGTCTCAGGTAGGGCTTGCTTTTCATCCATCATTCTAATTGCTAACACAGTTCGAATATCAGAAGAATATGTGATGATAACACAGTAGAGCCCACGCCGGGGATTACGTGCTCTGCAATGGTTATGTCCCGTAGGGCTGAGAGATCGTCAGCTACGAGCTGTTTGCCACAAGGAGTATCAAATGCCAAACTAAACACCACGATTGCTTGTCTAGGTCAACACCAAGACACCAAGACTGTCATTGAAGTCAAACCTCGGTCTCGGCGTAATGGGGCAGGCGGGGGATTGCTGATTAAGAGCTTGTTCTGTGGATTGAAACGATTAGTTGATTTAGTTTTTATGGAGATCACTCGAAATAATTGGCCGGCCTGGATGATAGCGATGGCATTAGTCTTGTCCTGGTAAGTGGATCCGAGTAGATACGCACGCCATGTCACGTATGCATTTGACCTTGATGTCTGTAGCGGGGATATTGATGGAGGCTTAATAGTTGAAGATTTTAATGATATTGGCCATATTGGCTTGAAAAGGTTTGCATGATTTCCCAACTCAGTTTGTAATAGCGGGATTTTATATCCGTAGATCAATTTTGCGTGATAGTTCTCCATATTATTAGGTGAGTATCCATAGAGAAGATTAGCCGTAACAAACGCTCAAGACTGTATCGCCTAGTCATTACTAACTAAAATAGTTGCATTGGGTCCTGTAGGACGCTGAAGAACCAACTCATTACTACATTCTGCCGGGACTCGAATATGATGGAATCGAGCATCTTGTGCAAGTATTCTTGTAGATCAGGATCACCCGGTGTACAACAAGAAGCATATGCGACTTGCCATAAGTGTAGATAATGATATATCAAGCAGAAGGATTTGTACAATTAGGGCCGAAACTCAAATCCACGTGGTCCCATAATACAGAATGCGCTGATGTAAGCACAGCTTTTGTATTTGACGTTAGTGATAATTTGGACACGTCTTTGTCTTAGTGGAAGATGTTGAAATATTTGAGTGAGCGTCTTCGGAAGATCTGAACCGTGGACATGTCTCATTCATCAACTCCACAGTGTCTCCACCCGTCCGTATGTTCCAGCGTCTCTGCGCACGCGAAAGCGGCCGGATATAAACAGCCCACCTTGAAAGAGCGACAAGCAGCCACAGACCATGGGTCAGTTACGAAGTACAAACCGATCATTGATACAATTCCCAAATCATACGAGACCAAGTTCCCAGCACCTTTGGTTCTCCCAGAGGACGATCTCGCCCTGGAACCTGACTATCCACCACAAAGCTTCCAGGAATGGGTCGACGAGGAAGACCGCAACAAGATCACGCGTGCGAAACGCACTGTTTATATAGTCGCTCCGCCACAGATCGACGATAGCATTGGACAACTGCGAGAATGGACGCGTCCACAGAAGTCCTGCTCCCAGGCCCCCTTGACCGCCCCCAACGCAGAAGACATCAAAGACTACATAACCGCATTTTACCAAGGCATACCCGTCAAGCTGCTCCCAAGCCCTGCACTACGCTTTGTTCCCTGGGAGGCGGGCCCAGCTTCGGGCCCAGCTTCGAAAAAGAAGACCCCATCACACGTGGGACTAGAAACACCGAAGGAATGTATCGGCATCCGCACGCGTCCGTGTCCAGACGGGACATATTCCCACCAGCTCAACCTCGACGACCTCCTCGACGCGGCAATCAGCATACTCCCCAAGGATGCATACGCCCTGTGCATGCTGGTCGACCATGACCTCTTCGAAGACGACGACGACGAATTCGTCTGCGGCCGCGCATACGGAGGCAGCCGCGTCGCTGTCGTTTCCAGCGCCCGGTACCGTCCAGACCTTGACTCCATCCACTCTGTCGAGCGCGAGCACGCCTGGCCGGCTTCTCATTGCCAGGAGTATGTGCAAAAGTGCTGCTCTTCGCAAAAGCCACCGCGGAAGAAAGCCGCACAGATCAAACGATCCTCGCCACGCGACGACCGACTGTTGAAAGAGATGGTGGATGTATCCAAGTCGTCACCCGCTTCGGCCGAAGAAAGGGCACCGCCGGGGCTGTGGCTCGCGCGGATGTGTCGGACAGTCAGCCACGAACTGGGCCATTGCTTTGGGATCGACCACTGCGTGTATTACGCGTGTGTCATGCAGGGAAGCGCCTCGCTGGCTGAAGATGCTCGTCAGCCTGCGTATCTGTGTCCGGTGGACCTGGCGAAGCTTTTATGTGCGACT
>KZ559496.1:0-131832 GCA_002850765.1 Aspergillus taichungensis | reverse complement strand
ACTACGCTAATGAGAGACCAGCCAGTCCATCTGAATCATATCCATCTGTTGTATTCAGGCTATTGACAACCATCTTATATGGATAGAAATCTCATCAAAGATGATGAATCAAAGACGTCATTGAATGCAGTCTCAGCACAAAAGAAAAAAAAAAAAAAAAAACATACAACAGCCGGGATTCGCATGTGGTCACCCACCATACTACTAACCGGCCGGCGTGTGGCTTAAGTACGGCTGAGCGGACGGGAAGCCCTGTTCTCCACACCCTATGGTCGTATGTACCAGATCAGTCTCAACCAGGGTATATATAGGTGCACTCGGGGTATGTAACTTTTAATCTTTCTGCTTTTCGGGGCATATCGCGGAACGGCCCGAGGTCGGGAAATATTAGCATGGCCCACTGCCTTAAAGCAGGCGTATTAAAATATCGAGTCTTCGATGGGTATTCTTGTTATCTGCTTGGAGATTACAGGGACGACTAGACGTACGAATACTACTAGTATCAGTGTTTGTTCATGAGCCTTTGTCCCCGAATTCGAGTGCAAGCATGGTATATATTTAAAGTTGGCCCGGTTAACGTACCATCTCAAGAACAAACATAAATAATTCAATGAACAACAAGATAAAAACCACTGAATTTCTGGCCAGGATACCTGCCATAGTATCTTCAGGTGAAAAGTGTACCTGAATACCAGGTAACTCCAAACTGCTAATGTGTTCTCCCGCCTTCTCTTTAATTTTTGTTTTCTGTTTCTCCTGTTTTTTTGTTGTAGGTGTTGGTATGTCATTGCACCCGGGCCGTGACAGCCTGGTTTTGTTTTAGATATGTTCCCCTTAAGGATTGTGCAAAACTCGAGTTTCTTGGGTGAGATACTAGCTTTATGCGAGTCTGAGAACCCTTTTAGCTATTGTAGACATTTGTAGCCGTGGGGTTCTAGTTCAAGTGTTGGATTACTTGAGTTGGATTTTAGAAATTGGTGAGATATGTTCAAGAAAATAACTTTTTTTACCCAGCCAATGTGTTTTCTATGTTGGCAACTAGGTCCCTAGCAGATGTAGTAGACGCTACGAACGTTCTTGGGTAATTAGAGGCTGCCAGGGTACAAAAGTAATTAAGATACAGTTATTTCTGATAAAACTTTGAAGATGGCAGAGTTTTACTGGCAGTTTCGTTTTCTGACAACTAGTCATGTCTTTGATATACCCAAGTCAATAATAGTAACACGGTCCAAACCTGCGACTCGTATTATCAGGACTACACTAATCAGGAGAACCAGCCGCAGGACGTGCCACTTACACCATGCACTTCATTTAAATAGTGGTTTGTAGCTTAAAAGTTTATCCGTAATAACATTAACTTGCCCACATATCACGCCATGGTCCTAATGGGCCAAGGTTTGTTGTGATCGAGCAGGGGTCCTAGTCTAATGGTAGGCAATCGCCCTATCACCTTGTCTCACCGTGATACATTTAAGATAAGTCTCTTTTGAAGAAAGATTTTCCCGTCTAATGAAATTCCATGTCCCCTCGCAAGTTAGGACGAATAGAACTCCCTAATGAACGCCTCATGGAAGAGAACTGTGCCAGTCAGTCCAATTAACGAACGAGCATCCAGTCTACATTTTATAGTCCGATGTGCAAGGATATATTGTGAAGCCCTTTCTGGAAATTGACATACGCTTAATAATGCATGGCGCTCAAATTCTCCATGACTTGGACCACAGGCTCGGTTAGCAATCTTCCCACGTCTCCACCGCTTTGTTTCTTATCATAATGTTGATGTTGGATTGTGAGACATGCAATCCGCCGGCTTGTCAGCTGACATGCAGAAAATTTTCCCTCATGTTGTTTTTGGTTTCTTGATGTTTTATAACCATCTGCACGCGTTTCATAGCCATAAGAAAAATCAAATCTATCCATACACTTGACCGTTTCGCCGGTGCCCCACATATCCACTTTTTCTTCCTGCCAATCTCCACTCTTAGCCCTCCCGACAAATGTCCAACACAGCTAGGGATATCGTTGAGTATGCCTACGATAACATCACAAAATGGTACCTAGAATGGGTCAGTAGCCAGAAGTCGCCGCGAGAGAGCTACACCAAGATGCTTCTCGACAAGCTGCATTCGACACCTTCGATTCTAGAGCTCGGCTGCGGTCCGGGGGTTCCAATACTGAAGATGCTCCTCGACCATGGCGCTGAGGTGGTCGCAAACGACATCTCCACCAAGCAGATCGAGATGGCCAGGGCCCGGTGTCCCGGGGCGAAGCTGGTCGCGGGCGACATGGCTGCCCTCACTTTTGAACCTGAGAGCTTCCATGGGGTCGTCAGTTTCTATACGATGTTCCACCTTCCGCGGGCGATGCTCAGAGATATGCTCGCTAAGATCCATGGTTGGTTGAAGCCAGGTGGTATTTTTGTATTAAACCTCGCGACGATGGATGAGGAAGAGATTCATGGCGAGTTCTTGGGATATGGAATGTTTTGGAGCAGCTATGGTGTAGATGAAAACAGAGAATTACTGAAAGAGACTGGTTTTGAGGTATTGCAGGTGGAGGTACTGCAAGCTGGAGATGGGAAGTTGGCGGAGGGCGATCCAGACTTTGATGCTGAGTTTATGTGGGTGATGGCACAAAAGAAAGAATCTCATATGTAGTGAGATGTTACAAAAATTATGATACTATGCATACATTTAGCAGGACAAGAAAGCCATTGGTGATTCGCTTTGAATTTAGTCAAATTTACCTTGACCACGGCGAAATGAAAATATATATCTAAAGTAAGCAACCTATTTTCTATAGTGATATGATGATAATGTGAAGGGTAGATAGACAGGCTCCCATATAGTAGAAAGACAACGAGTTTGAATTTCAAGCTTAAGATAATCTATGCTGTTACCTTGATAAACGGTACTCCGTAGTTTCTATGTAACAACTGACAGACAGCATCTTTCGTGCTAAAGTGTCGATCAATTCTTGCCCTATATGGACCCACTAAACCCTGCTCCATTGTATCAGATCTCCGTGGGGATCACCGCAAGGGATGCGCAGTTTAAGCCTCAACCCACATGTCTCGTTACCGTGTTGATATGCGAGAGGAAGAAAAGTCATAGCCATGGCTGAAAAAGAACTGTCATGTGCTTCCCGGGGGCGGTCATTGATCGGAGCCTGGAGTATTAGGCAGATGCATGCTAGTTGACGCAAAGCAGTCACCGGCATTCTCGCGTGACCATTCATCCAGTTCTTTGAGTCGTCTTCAGTGGATGAGGAAGAGAAGGCGGTTGAAGCGCAGGGCAGGGTTATTGTGATTCACATGTTGGGGTGCTTGAGTAGCGGACTTGGGACATGCGATAATGGCTTCTGGTCGTCAAGAAATCGGGCTCTTCTACTGACCCCTCTCCCGGGGAATACATTACTATGCTGCAAAAACAGAGGAGGGGGAAAAGGTTTGTTATTCCTGCCATGCCCCAAAAGACAGTTAAATACAGTAGTTAAGCACCCATGCAGCATGTACGACGGTGACGGTGTCGACAACAAAGCAGGCCCTCCTCCGCTATCTGTGCCAACTATCCGCCTGTAGCGGGACGCATGAGTAACAGGCACAAAGCACAATAAAAGGTATCATAGATCGATCTCCTTCTTGTGATATCCTTAGATATTGTATGAAGAATTGTTTGAATGATGGTATTCTAACAATGAATATAGATTTGGAAACTGAACCACTATCTTGGAACTATATTAATCCTCTTGGCCAAGCCGCCAAGAGAAATCAGAAGTGGGGTTCTAAGATCTTTGCATCGACCCACCTAAATATCGAAAAATGTCATGAAATTGACCTCTAACGGATTGTTGGCATTCTATCATCCTTACTAGGCCAGCTTATCATGATCTCATATAGTGTGACCCACTTTATTGACCCATCACCGAGCTCAACATAAAACAACACTAAATCAGCGAATGAAATCGACCCTTGACCGAAAAAGAAAAATAAAAAAAAACACTCGATATCCCGCGCGCCAGATTTAGCACTCGTGTTCAACAACCCTGATCCTCCAACATGAGTCCGCCAGCTGAAGTTCCTTTTGACGATTTTGTCCTCCTTACTCCACGACTGATCATAGTTCCCACACCAATCGCAGTCTCACTAAGCTCATACCGAGCGCTCTACTCCGATCTCCATGCCGACGTAGCATTCTGTGAAATGGCTTTTGGGCATCACCTACCAGCCCAAAGATGGAGCGACGCAAAGACCCGCGACGTGGTACAGCAGCGCGATATTGGGCGGTGCTGGAAACCGCGGGGCATGGGGGATTTTGCCGTGGGACGGCGCATGGCGTCCCCGCCTGAATCTGATCCACCCATGCAGGGAGATAGCAGTGATTTGTCGATCATCCGCGGTCAATACCTGGTGCGGCTTGCCGGCCCGGATAATGTTAATTTCGAGAATATTAAATGGATAGGCTATGCGGGGGTACGCGACGCAACAACAACTTCCATGCCGGCGCGGGAGCCCGGAGATCCGCTCCTACCTTCCTGGAGAGAAATGGTTGAGCTACGCTATGGATTTTCGCCGGAGGTGTGGGGGACGGGTGTGGGTCAGGAGGCTGCAAAGTCAGTCATGCAGTGGGCAGTTCGTGAAAGGGGGGTCTTACGTTTTATTGCTGAGACGGAGAGGGAAAACGAGAGGAGTGCGAAGGTTTTGAAGAAACTTGGATTTATTCCAAGTGGTACGAATTATTGGAAAGAGCCTAGTGAGATGGAATGGGAGTGTATTGTAGATCCTACTAAACGATACACATAAATAGCTTAGTGGATGGATCGCTTTAACCTATCGACTCGAGAGGATGTCTGCAAAGGGTAAGGAACTAGACTAGGGGCCACTGCATATGTTTGTCCAGTAGCAAATACATGTTTTCACATGACCGTAATGTCTATCGACGCAAACGCCCGTCTCTATCCCTACCCGTCTCCTTCAAATCCTTTAAAATGAACGTGACCAGCACTCCTGAAGAAGATACTTATACTATGAGCTCAATACTATCAGAAGATTTATCACATTACCAGAGGGCTGATAATAGCCCCAGAAAAAATCCTGCATCAAAAAGTAACAAGACTATCTCTGTATTTATATCTAGAGGTCTTCTATAGAAGTAACCCTGTTTGAATAAACTTTATACTAATTACAGGGCGAATGATGACAGCTTCAAGTGTCCTGGTATCTTGCGTAGCGGAGTGCTAGTCACTTACTTCCATTACAACAGACTACTACGAAATATAGGCGGTCAATAGCAACACTCTCAGGCCCCATCTGCAAATTTATTAAGTCTGATCTGTAGTACCCTACTCTGTATGACGAGATTATTGATAATCGTGGAATGTAAGCTCCCAACACGCTCAAATACCTTGGGTTCTAGATCGCTCGGAACGGCCTGTATCCGGAAACTTGGTATATGCGCCCTGAAGTAGAGCGCTGGGTAAGTTTTGATCTGGTATCAACTCTAATCCAAGAGGATATAAACATGGTAAAAAGCAGAGAGGGCGGGCAGCCTGGCACTTAGCCAAAGGCAGTCAGGTGATCTTTCTCCAACCAGTATACTATTTACTTTTTCTCTTTATGACAGGTCATGCGTCACGGCCCAATGCGCATGCTGGACTGCTTTGTACATCTGGCTATCAGAGGAATCGTCCCAGAGATGCATATGATGCTGACGTACTTCTCTCCACACCGAAAAACTCATTGGAGACCAACACTGTTGCTCAGCCGCGCCATCTTCCTCCAAATTCTCAAGAGACGTGTTGGCCTTCTACCGCACCGACACCTGGATACTTTGTATCAATTTTCATCCTGTCACCTGAAATCTCGAGATACAGCCCAAAAGAAAGAAGAAAGAAAGAGGGGGAAAAAAGATAGAAGAACAAAGAGAAAACAAAAAAAGAAAGAAAGAAAAAAAGGCAAAAAACCAACAACAATGGGGCTGCGTTCCTGGATCAGGAGAGCCAAGCAGAAGCTAAAGGCTTGCAAATCTAAATTGAAACCAAATGGCGACATTTTTTCCCCAACTACAAGCCCTTCGGTTTGTGCGCCCATCGAGTCCGTTCCAGACGAGGCAGTCACTACACAGACTTTTGGCCATGCTCCCTCGTCTTCTGTACAGGCTCGAAAGCCCAGGCCTACCTCGTCGGAAACATCTGTTGTGCCGACCTCTCCCGACAACAACCCTTTTCGACCGAAGCACGACTTTGACTTGTGGACCTGGGCTTACAAGGAGTTGTTTGTAAGAGACCGTGAGCTGATGGAAAACTACAGAAAACATCTGGTCTCGCTTCAAAATGACGATGCACTTGGTGCGGTTGATTCGGCTTCGTGGTCCGTCAAATCAGTCGTGGCGCACCTGATCGCCAGTCGGGAGAAGAAACAGTGGAGTGTCTCGCTGTTTGGAACAGATATTAAAATATGAGAGCAGACTGAGAGGTTGGCAAAGTTCCTTTTGTGGGCGGAACGTGTAGTGACGACTGCTACCAGCGCTCACCCATGCGCGGCATTGGCATGGTCTGGTGTCTCGTTATTGCTTCCGGTATGTAAATTTGCACTGGACAGTTGATTCTTTCTAACCAGTGTTATACAGCTACTCACGAGCGGCAGCATAGCCAATGAGGCCATGCTTAAGGGATTTAACACAATCTGCAGCCTCCAACTTTATTGGAAGATGTTTGAAGACAGGTATTTCGGGCCGTCGCGTCGAGAAGGCTACAGAGATCTCCGGGAGCCGTTAATCAAGCTCTATTCACACATTGTGGAGTATCAGGCGCGCATCATATGCCACCTCTCTAATCGGCAACTCAGGCGCGCAGGGAATATCATATCTGGTGAGAATAACTGGAGCGGATTAGAAGCACAGATCACGCAAGACAGCGAAGATTGCCGTCGCTACCTGAAGCCCATTGAGGCAGAGGAGTGTCGAGAGAACCGAGACTCTCTGCTACAAAAGATCGAAGGGTCGCGGCAAATTCTCGATGAGATTCGGTCGATCTTGAACACGGCTAGCAAGCAGCGGCAAATGATCTACGAAGACCGAAAGGAAAGAGAGCTTCTCCATGATCTTGCCTCAGATTATGAAGACCAGAAAAACTTTAATCCACCGAAGGTCGCTGGAACATGCGAATGGTTCATTGACGACGAGCAGTTTCGCGGATGGCGAGACAGTAACTCTTCCAACCTACTGTGGGTCACTGCTGGCCCTGGTTGTGGAAAGTCAGTCTTGTCGCGAGCTCTGATCGACGAGCAACAGTTGTCCACAAATATCACAACATCCACTGTGTGTTACTTTTTCTTTAAGGATGGAGATGAGCGTCGGACACACGCCACGGATGCCCTGTGTGCAATACTCCACCAACTTTTCACCAACGACCCAACCGGGGAACTTATCCGTCATGGAGTTCCCAGACACCAGAATCATGGCAAAAGACTTACTCACAACTTGTCTCAGTTGTGGCAAATTCTCCTGGACTGCTTATGAGAGGCCGGGGAAATTGTTTGTGTCCTTGATGCTCTGGACGAGTGCAAGAGAGATGACTGGTCAATGTTGAAACACAAATTGGAGCAATTCTATAGCGACCCTAAGAGCTGTGCCAATTCGAAAATCAAGTTCTTGATCACCAGTCGCCCATATGACGATCTGGAGTCATCCTTCAAAAATTTTTTTAACACAGGTCTGTATATGCGCTTTGACGGTGACGACAAATCTGCCCAGATCAATCAAGATATCAATCTTGTCATCGATGCTCAAGTGGATATAATTGCGAGCGAGTTCAACGAGGATGAACGAAGAATGATTTCTGAGGAATTGAAAGGCATGGAGCACAGAACCTACCTCTGGCTATACCTCACATTTAACATGATCAAGGAGAACCCAAGCGGTTATAGCAGAAGCTGCGACATGAAGAAGCTCCACTTGGGTTTACCGACCAAGATATCAGAAGCATATGAAAAGATCTTGGACCGAAGCAAAGACGCAAAAGAAACAGAAACCCTTCTTGAGCTTATGCTGTGCGCAGTGCGACCTTTAACTCTCGATGAAGCCAACGCAGCCTTGACACTAGCCACAAAGCAGCAACCGATCAACTCACACGCGGACTTAAAGTCGCAGATGTGGAGCGAAGATGTTTTCAAGACCAAAGTCAAAAATCTATGTGGCTTGTTTGTCAGTGTTTACGACTCACAACTCTCGTTTATACATCTGACAGCGAAACATTTCCTTATTGGCGATGAACAGAAGGGTAGATGGCAAGGACGGTTTACGGGGTTCAACGCACCCAAAACGATGACACTGATCTGCTTGGAGTATTTGTCTCTTCTAGATGGCGTGAGTCAACTTGAGGGGAGCTCTATCTCTGAAGTGATGGATCAATTTCCGCTTATCCCGTACTCCACGGACCACTGGATGGACCACGTTCGGCCAGTTACTAGTCATGAAGAAGTGCGAGCCAGAATTTTAGACGTGTTTCGTCAGCCACCATGGGCATACAAGCCTTGGCGTTTTCGACTTACGGGTGAAATACGTTCCGATGGCGCATGGTCATACGAGAGGAGGCTCATCCCACTGGCGCCCTTGTACTTTGCATCTTCTCTGGGTCTTTTATTTGTGGTAGAATTCTTGGTACGGCAAGGAGAGGATGTTAATCATGGGAGGTTGGGAGACTCACCTCTCGAGGTTGCCTCTTCCGGGGGCTATCTGGAGATTGTTCGGTTACTTCTGGACAACGGCGCAGATCTCACCGAAACGGCTGTCAAGAATGCCTGTGGTCGAGGTCATAAGAAAATTGTCCGGCTGCTCGTGGAGAAAGGTGCAAACATTGATGCACCTGAATCTAATTATACACCCCTCGTCGTTGCCTCTGGAGCGGGCCAGATGGAAATTGTACAGCTACTTCTGGACAGTGGCGCGGATATCAACCGAAGTGTATGTTCTCACACAGCGCTTCAGAGTGCCTCTTCTGAAGGTCATAAAGAAATTGTACAATTTCTTTTGGACAACGGCGCAAATACCAATACAGGCGGAGACTCTGAACCGGCGCTCTACGCGGCCTCACTTGAAGGCCTTAAGGAGGTTGTACAGCTACTGCTGGAAAATGGTGCAAATATTGAGGCATATGGATCTGGTGGTACACCTCTCACAGCGGCCTGCAGCCAAGGCCATAAGGAGGTTGTACAGCTACTCCTGGAGAAAGGTGCAGATGTTAACGTAAAGGGAGCTCAAAATACACCTCTCATATCCGCCTCTCTCAATGGTCATACAGAAGTCACCCAGCTACTCTTGGAAAAGGGTGCATATGTCAATAGCGGTGGACACCCTGGACCTGCTCTCCACTGCGCTGTCATAGGAGATTATAAGGACATTATAACGTTACTCCTGGACAACGGAGCGGATGTGAATGCAGCGGGAAGATGGGGCACAGCTCTCCATATTGCCTCTATAAATAATCACACCGAAGCTGCCCTGTTATTACTAGATGGAGGTGCGGACATTAATGCAAAGACCTGTATTATGGATTATGCACTTTTTTCCCGGCTCATTGGAACGGATACCGACAGTTTCGATAAGCCACCTGAATCGACCTTGGATCACGGTGACAGGATATCACCTTCATACAGTGCCTTACAGTTTGCTTGTTTTGAAGAGACCAAAGAAACCATCCAGCTCTTATTGGAGAAAGGCGCAGATGTGAACACACAAGACACACGTTCATGCAGTGCCTTACAGATTGCTTGCCATAGAGAAAACAAGACGATTATCCCGTTATTACTGGAAAAAGGCGCAGATGTTAATGAGAAGGGAGTAATGCCCAATACTCGACTTATATATTGCCTTCGAGAAAACATTAACAGTATCCGGCTCTTATTTGGAAAAGACGCAGACGTTGATGATGAGGACGCATGTACATGTAGTGCGTTACAAGTGGCCTGTCTGACACAACGCCAGGACATTGCTCGGATACTATTGGAGAAAGGCGCCGATGTCAATGCAAAGGAAGGGTTATTATGCAGTGTCCTACAGATTGCCTGCCTTACTGGAAACAAGGACATTGTCCAGCTGTTATTAGAGGAAGGCGCGGACGTCAACGCGAGAGGGACATGCCCATACACTCCATTGCAAATTTCCTACGAACTAGACAGCAAGGACATTATTCAGCTGCTGTTAGGACACGGCGCTTGCTCTGAGGTTGTTTCTGATCCTCAAGAGGAGGAGACAACCCTGGTTTTGCCATCAATCAAAAAAGACCACAACACAAATCATCCACCCATTCATTAGCTGCCATCATGTCATTGCTACTTACAGGTTCAGACTCTAATGAGTCGGATTAAATTGTGGTATTCAATACTTTGTCTGTCATGTTCAGTTTTGTTTTTTGATTATCTAATTCAATGTCAAGTTCCATATTCCTGCTACAAAACTGGCCCGCATCGTGATGACACGGGGTGGACTTTTAATCAAGGATAGGCATTGACAACATAATCCGTAGAGACTAACCATAAAGTGGGTATATAGCGGGCCCAGGCCTTCCAGTGGGCGCAACGGGGGTTCTCCATACCCTTCCCGTTTGGCGATGACCCTGCGATAGTACTTACTAGTAAATATTTTGAGAACACACACGCACGCACGCTAATCATATATAATTCTTCTCTATATTAACATTTTATTCAGAGTAGTCTATAGACAATAAGTGAATCTTTCCCAACTTACGGTGGGAAAAGGACGGTAGTCTTCAGAAATCTTATGCCTGTCCACTAGTGATCACTGGAACCGTGCTTGTGTGTGGTGGGATGTTTCTTTGCGCATTTCTCGTGGGTCCGAGCACCAAGAAACGAGTATGGAGACGAAAGATGAAAAAGGTGGATGAGAGTTCATGGTTACGACTTCTAGATATTAACGAGAAGAAGGCGGCTGACGACGCGTTGATATACTGGTTGCAGCCTGGAGGACAAGTTATTGGCGATCAAACCTTCGATGCTTTCAGTCACACTGAAGACAACAGTCAGGATAAATCATTCAATGAGTATACTATTTCATGGAAGAATGCGCAGAAGGCATCGGAGAAGACACAGGAATACACGGTTTGGGTAACTTATGCAATTGTTATCCCTGGGTTTATCCTCCAATTCACTGGTCTCCGGGGTATGCACTCCGCAATCTCTGTGACCCAGCTTGGCACTATCGTTGTAATGAGCGCAGCGCGGGCAGCGCTCCGCATGAAACGGTTGAACAGCAACTCTCTTGTTTCGAACCCGGACGAAGTCATTGGCCATGAACTTGACTGGCTTGCCACGGAGATTGGGCGACCAGATATCAAGCGTCATAACCAGTCACCTACACCATATTCTCCAGCATCACACGGTAATGTCCGCAGTGTGTCGGGCAGTTAATCAGACACAAAATTCCCTCCCAATCATCAACTCCATTTCTGGAAATTCCGCAGCATATCCAAGTTGCAACTGAACAGCAAGGTCGTGGAATCCCCGGCAATCAACAACCGCGATTTTGCTGCTAAATGGTTGGACTATCGTACTCGTCTAGCAGAGCTTACGGAATCACCTTCCGAACAGTCCAAATCTGCGGTATCCGCACAAAGGTTCACCGTTAGAATGGTAGCGGTGCGACGGACGGCTCAACAACTTGCTTCTGCCATCGAAGCAGTTGTCCGCGTGGTTTCAAAGAGTGACAATGCTCCAAAGAAATGGAAGAGTGCTATCTCAATGCAGTGTGCAATTGACTGCGAGATTTTCGAGTACACGGATAGCAAGACTAGTTTGATGGTTCCAAAGCAGCCCAGCCTAGCAACCTTATCACTGCAACTGGGTCAAAAGACAGCGAGTACAAACACTATGGCAGACCGTCAGGCATTTCAAAATCAGCTGGAAGGAGTTTTGGGTTTGTGGATTTGGTCACTAACCGCCAATCCCAATGTCGTAACACTAGACAAGGAGGGTCACTTCACTGTATCGAACGCAACGGAAATTCCAACACGGCGGATTATTTCAACAAGTCGAAGCATTGCACAGACTGACTTGAAATTATGGCTTCCTGACCAGATTTCTAATATGCTCGAGAATGAGATTCAGCTGGACCCATCAGGGGCGGGTGACCCCAGTATCATTTGGAATACTGAGAAGGATCCTTTCAAGCAGATGTCACATAAGGTATCGGAACCCTTCAACGAACGAAACGTTCGGTTCTTCAATTGGTATGTGGCCAAGATCTTGCAAGCCCAATCCCTCGATGCTCTCAAGTTATAGACAGTACCAACAAATAGCTCTCTGTCATCGCTCTGTGCCCAAGAAGTTTTTGGGTCATTTGTGAAAAGAGTTCTTAGCAGTATGGACGATATCGGTGAAGCTACTATCATTGAAAATCCCCCACACTTCCGTCTTAGCAATCTTCTGGTATTTAATATCGTGAAAGCTTTTACGGAAAGTCAACTAGGTTCAGAAACCGAAGCTCTGTTATGTACCCTACCAGGTATAATATCACAGCTAGGATTGTTTTCTCTGAGGGACGCCTTGAGAGCAGCACAAAAAAGTGCGAACCATCTTCGATTGCAGAAGGACTGGATCCAGGCAGAAGCTACCCTGAGATGGACATGGCAGCATTGCACTGCTGAAAAGCCCAGTCGATGTCACAGTGAGCTGATGGAAGAGGTTGTCAATGAGGTGGCTATTTCGTTGGGGGAACTTTACCGGTTTGCATTATGTGACTGTGACCCCGATGCCAGAGAATTTGGGTTTACTGGCATTGAATGGGTTGAAAAATTTAAATCCAACCCTTGTCAGACGCTCGCCGATTCGACCTGCAAAATCATAGATCGTTATGGCGCAATCAAGAAAGCCGTTGAATCAGCAAAACAGCTCTCCAGTTACGAAATTCAATCCGCCCTTCAATGCAACAAGAACCTGCAGGAAACCTTGATTTATCTTACTCTCATGGGACCTACAATGACAAGTGACCAAAAGGGGAATTGTCTTTGTTTGGCAGCCGGCAGAGGCTGGACTGAGGTTGTTTTTGGCCTCCTTGAACTAGCCGCCGATCCCAACTACAGAGACTCCACCTCAAGAATGCCTTTGTCATATGCTGCAGAAAATGGAAGCGTGAAGATCGTGAAAGACTTACTAGAAAGAGGTGTATTTACAAACCCAGAGGACGACTGGAACGTGACACCTCTGTTCTATGCGTCAAAAAAAGGACAGATCCCCATAGTTAAGTTGTTGCTGAAACATAGTCCTATTCTTTTGGACTTGGCAAACAAGGAAGGGAAGTCCCCTTTGTGGTATGCAGCATTTGGAGGGCATGAGGAGATTGTCATAATGCTCCTCAAAAAGGGTGCTAAAGTCAAATCCGACAATGATTACCAAAGACAAATACTTCTTCAACCAGCACGGGGTGGACATGAAAATATAGTCCAGATCCTTCTTGACAAGGACGCTTGGGTTGAAATGGTAGACAACTATGAAGATACCCTATTGTATCATGCAGTACTGAATGGACATGAAACTATGGTCCAGGGGCTTCTTAGGAGGGACATTGATGTTAATGCAGAGACTAGGACTAAACAAACACCACTGTTCCAAGTGATACGGAAAAGACACGAAAGAATTGTGCAGATGTTACTGAAGAGAGGCACTAGAGTTGATACACAGACTGTGTCTGGAGAAACACCACTACATCAAGCAGTAAAAAATGGACATGAAAGAATAGTTCAGGTTCTGTTTGAGAGGGGCGCCAGAGTGGATACACAGACTGTGTTTGGAGAGACAGCACTGCAAAAAGCAGCATCCAATGGACTTGAAAGTATAGTCTATATGCTACTTGAGAAGGGCGCCGAAGTTAATTCATACTTTCAGAATAAAACAGCACTAATTTGTGCAGCAAGAAATAGACATCAAAGCATAGTTCAGATGCTGCTTGACAGCGGTACTGAAATCAATACAGACACTTATTCTATTTTCGAAACACCACTAAACAATGCAGCAAGATATGGACATGAAAACATAGTCCGCATCCTACTCGATAGGGGTGCTCAAGTCAACTCGGACACTGGGAACGGAACAGCATTGTATTACACAGCAAGAAATAGACATGAACGTATAGTTCAGATTCTGCTTGGCCACAACGCCGAAGTCCATGCAACGAAATACCTTGGATTCACACCGCTACATGCAGCAGTGGAGATAGGATGTGAAAAGATTATCAAGATGCTACTTGCAAAGGGTGCTAAAGTCGATTCAAAAGATGTGAATGGATCAACGCCACTGTCAATAGCAAAGTCCAGAGGGTATAAGGCGATATCAGATCTACTGCATCGCTATGATAGTTCAGAGTGAAGGAATTGAACACAAGTTTTGTATCAGTTGATTACTTCTGCTCAATAGTTGCACAAACACAAACACTTCTGATATTCTAGAAATTAGGAGCCTAGTATTTTAGAGCCTGACTATGCCGCAGGGCATGAAGGAAGCGAAATTATCCTAGAAACAGGAGTCTTATTCGTGAGACTCACTCCCGGTATGACGACCGTCTTCCCGGCGGGTTTGTTCTACACGCAGATAAAATCCAATTGTATTGCTGCCAATCTAATAAAAGCGCTCGTGTCGGATGAATTTGCTGTACGGATGATTGTAGGTCAGTTATTTTCTTTTTGAGTGGTGAGGTTGTTGTCGGGGTGTTTCCGCAGAGTATTGCTGCGCGAGATATTGAGAGGGCAGGACATAATACTCCTAGCTGTATGGCTGTTGGGGCTTAGGATATTTGACTACGGAGTAGATGTGGAAGGGATAAGCGCTGGACATTTCGCTTGGTAGAATCCGTGGGTAGGGGAATGATCTTGAAGAGTCCAGGTAAATGGAGTTACCCCTGGGGTTGAGAATTACCGGTTTCTGTCTTGTAAACATCATATAGGGTGTGAAGCAGGTCCTTGTTATTGTCCTTGGATGCTTTTTCTAATAGTTTTACAGGTAAATCTATACACTTGTTAGCAAATCATTCAACATTCAGGGTAGATTATTCTCATAGTATCATATATCACTGAATAAGATTTCTCAAACACAAGTACCTTGGAGTGTGTGATGGCTTAAAACACATCTACAGTATGATTTGCCTGTCATCTACAAAACAACAGAATGTGAGCTATAGACCTACGTTCTCCACCCACCACAGTCACTCTGATGCTTGGTACCGCCACGCTTGAGCGACATGATAAGGAACCCTTTGTCTCATTACCGCAATATAATACCTATCCGCTCTCTGGGATTAACATAATGGGCGAGCATACAAATTACCGCCAAGTCGCACGCTTAAGATGGGCAGACTGGGTGGAAAGTTCGTTGACCTTAACTTTTGACTTTGTCAATAGGTGGAGAAGTATAGGTAGAATTGGACAAAACATTCTATGATTAGTGATCTTGATTAGACCTCAAAGTTTAAGGAGTTATATTATCAATTCATAAGAAGGTGAAGCACTATGATTGAGTCTAGTCGCGCCCAGCCCCTTCGGGGGTTATGATATAGATAAGTGAATAGCAGCAAGTGACTGGATAGGAGGATAAACCACCTCCCGGGGGAGTAGCATTTATCTCCAGTTCTTTTGTCTAGCTATTTATTATCTCGAACTTCCAGACCCACCTGGGAGTAAGTTTTGCGTCTCCATAATCTTAATATAATTCGGAAATCAGCCGTTTGTAGCACCTAGCGCCGCTTCAGAATCCATCCATTTATCCTAATACCCGACAAAAAGCCGCACGATCTACGACTTTGACCATACAGCTAGAAGAAAATCCCCTGCAGTTTCGGCCTGAAACACGGGGCTGTGGTTGAAACTTGATGACGGCTTGGCATGAAGAATAAGTGGGACTGAGCTTCACCGAGACTAAATTTAACGTTGAACCCTAACGGCCACTGCGGTATAGGGCTTTTTATTTTCACCTTTTCCGGCAGTTGACGGTATCTCAACTGCCTTGCCATGGTCTATTTAGTGTAGTCACCTGGCACGTTCGCAGTCGCGCGATATGAAAGCTGTTTCACTTATATTCGTCTACCTAGCTCTACCGATCAAGTCATGGTGGACCTCGGGCGATAACGAGTACCGTCTGTTCGGTCTGGACAGGAACCGATATGCTCTATCCCACTTGCGGGTCCGAATAGTGTCGACACTTGACAAGCAGGAGCTAGGGGCAGGCCACTCTCCTCCTCGTGGCGAGTTTCATCATGTCTTGGGTTGGTTCTAGGCCAGGCAGAGCGAAAGCGCGACGGTCGCAAAGCCGTCTGTAAAACAGTATATAAGGGACTTCCTTTCCCAAGTTCCGTATAGCAGCTCTACCTGTCAAATCCCACGCCTCGCATTCTATCCAACTCTCAACCGACAACATGAAGTTCTCTACCACCATGGGCGTGTCTGCCCTGTTGGCCGCCACCGCTCTCCCTCTTGTTTCCGGCCACTACGTCTTCTCGAAACTCATCGTCGATGGCAAAAAGACCAACGACTTTGAGTATATCCGTCGCAACAGCAACGGGTACGAGCCTACCCTTGCGGGGGAGATCCTCGGCGATGACTTCCGTTGCAACAAGGACTCCATGGCTGCGGCTGGCAGCACCGGCGTCTACAAGGTTCAGCCTGGTACTGAGCTCGGGTTTGAGCTGGCTTTCGGTAGGTTCACAACGAAGTTCTTTACATTACCCCTCCATTCTCGGCCCCTTTTCTCTAAGTATATAGAAAAAAATTTATACTTACAATACAGGCGCCACCATGAAACACCCCGGCCCGCTCCAAATCTACATGTCCAAAGCCCCCGGCGACGTCAAGCAATACGACGGCTCAGGTGATTGGTTCAAAGTGCACCAAGAAGGCCTTTGCAACGACATCTCGCAGAAGGGCCTCGAAGACACCGACTGGTGCACCTGGGACAAGAACACCGCATCGTTCAAGATCCCCGCCGACACTCCCCCCGGCCAGTACCTCGTCCGCGTCGAGCACATCCCCCTCCACCGCGGCTTCTCCGGCAACGCCGAGTTCTACTTCACCTGCGCCCAGATCGAAGTCGGTGGCAATGGTGCTGGGAAGCCCTCGCCGACGGTGAAGATCCCCGGTGTGTATAAGCCGGAGGATGAGAATATCCATTATAACATCTATATGCATCCTACTTCTTATACCCTGCCTGGGCCGGAGGTGTGGAAGGGTGGTGCTGCTGCTGGGGGGGATAAGAAGGGTAGCCCTATCCCGCCTGCGTACACCTGCGCGTGCAGTGCTTAGTGGGGTTGATTGATCTTGTGTTTAGTATTGGGGGCTGTTGTGGGTTGTATTATTTATATCAGGGTGTATTATCTATTGGTGAATGTTATATTGTTCTTGTATATCTAAGATACGCCGGTATCAAATAAGATGTTAGGAACATGCTTTCAATTTATAATGAAGGTGTTCACAAAGTGACACTTTTCTTGGGATTCTAGAATATATAGGTTCATATAAACTTAGAACAGGCGGTACTATCATGGACTCCCTAGTAACATAACCGTTCATAATATCAAAACGCAAGAAAAACGGCTCTTACCACTGGACCATAGAATACCACGACACTAATGAGCTTGATGTGTTGATAGTGGATTGAGTACGGAGAATATTCGTGACAATGGTCTAACCAAGTGATGCATCATATCGACGTCTGTATCTGGAATTCTTGGCCGGCACTTTGCCCCTTACTTCTTACTTATCACTGATGGGTGGTAGCCATTAACCACATGACCTTGTCTTTGAATTGAGTCATGAAATTCCATAATTTATTTATTAAACACTCGTTACTCCACCCCCATTCAAAGTCATTGGCCAAGGTATATCTATACCTACAATGAAAACCCTACACTTCATCATTGGAGTAATCATTCTATCCTTTCCAGCCTTCTGGTTCTATGCCCGCAATGGTCAAACCAACTCCAAAGATCACAACGTAGGAGACAAAGTGGTAGTTATCACCGGTGGAAGCAGCGGCCTGGGACGCGAACTGGTCCATCAATTCCACAACAAAGGTTCCAAAGTCGCCATCTTGGACGTCAACAACAAACCACCTTCTACCCCGCCAGCCAGCGCTCAAACCAAATACTACAAATGCGATGTGTCTAGCAGGGGGGATGTCGAGGATGTAATGAGTAGGATCACAACTGAAGTACGTAACTACACATCTAGCCCTAACCATACCAAAACACAACTAGCTAACTACTGAAACTAGCTCGGCCCCCCAGACATCCTCATCAACTGCGCCGCAGCCCCGATCAACAGGCTCTCCTTCGACGCCCTCCCACCATCGTCTTTCGCAAAGACCATCAACGCTAATCTCCTCGGGCCCGTACACACCATCCATGCCCTCCTTCCCAGCTTCATCCACAAGGAAACCACCACCGCCATCATCAACGTCAGCTCCGTCATGGCACACCTCTACCCCGGTGGTATGTCCGACTATGTAGCCAGCAAGGCCGGACTGAGCGCCCTGCACCATTGTCTTGCCGCTGAAGCCCGCTGGGCCGGGTATGACAAGCATGTTGGATTCTTCCTCGTCGAGATCGGCCAGATGGATACTCCGCTGTTTGACTGGGTCAAGCTGCCGCGTGTGCTGGCGCCCGTGCTGCGCGCGGATCGTGTTGCGAGAGCGATTCTTGGTGCTGTTGAGTCGGGGTCGGGGGGTGGTGTGCTTCGTTTGCCGGGGTATGCGAATTGGGTGGCTCTGTATGTTGTTATGCCTGGGTTGGTGCAGCGGGGAGTTAGGTGCCTGGTAGGGTTTGATCAGGCTCTGGCTGGGTCGGGGGAGGAACTTGGCTAGGTGGGATCTGTGGGTGATTTATGTTGCTCTTCTTGTAAATAGATATTTATACTCGGATTCATATTGTGTAGGCAGATCTGATATACAATCGGTCTGTAGTATAGCATATTCTACCCGGAGCTAGACCAGAAGTTCTAAGGCGGCTGGTGGTTATAAATGGATCCGACCCATCGTTTCTGCGCGAAAACGCCTGCGTTCAGTAAAGCAGGTACTCCACAACCGTAAAAATGCAGTATACTACTTTTGAAACGCCATCTTCCAACCGGCGACGCCAACGTCCGTAGTACCGGTGTTAGACTCGGCTCTCGGTACCACCAATATGACTCCCTCGCGCTCTGCACCATTGTCTTGTCGCTGAGGCCCGCTGCGCTGGGTCGTCTCCAAACCCGACCAGTCCAATGAAGGTCATCGATTTACTTGCTGACCTTGTCCTGAGATCCGCGGCACGAGGACAGCCGTAAAATAGTCCATTCAAGGCTCCGATTGAAGACAAGGGCGACAACGCAGACTAGGCTCCCTACTTCCTGCAGTGTGATGTTACTCTTCATAATTTACACCGGATGGACATATATGGGCTGCACCTTGTGCCCATTTTTGGACAAGTGGTAGATTCTACTGGACGGATTAGAGAGTAGACGGCAACGTTCGTGTCTTAGCTCCACGGCCGCGGAACAAGCTGCTTGCGCCGTGGGAGATGCGCGTTGCGCTGGAGGGTGGCGCCATGGCGTGGTTGATAAGGGACTTTTTGTTACGGTGGGCGATGGATGCAGGGGCTGCTAGACTATGATCGGGAATTCAAAGAGAGATACTGCATTATGTCAATACATGGTTGAGTCAAAGAACCAACAAACTAAGGCCCTTGTGATGAAGCAATATTTAGATTGACGGGTGGTTGGATATATCTGTCGTCGGGGCTACTAGCATCGGCCGAGCTATCATAAACTGACAACTTGGCATTTATTTCCAGTGCTGTAGGCAAGCATCAATGAAAATCAATCAAATCGTATTGCAGATGAATTATTCGGAAGATTCCCGTCTGTGGGGTATATGCAGTGAGTATATCATATGGGACCTGGCGAGCTGATCCCTCATATGCAGTGAGGTTGAAATCTCTGCGTGATTGAAATGCAATCACCAGTTCTACAAGCGTCTTAAAGAAACTCTGCGGCTAAGAAGAGCATGCATGTTAGAACACAATTTACTGGAGCAAGCAGATACACCCTGCCTTGTCTAGCTTGATCGTTAAATGATCAGACTTACCCAATAACCAACTTTGACACCTAGACAGCCCCTCAGCCCAAGTACATATTACTATTAACGATACCGCCCGATCTCCAAGTCAACACCGAGTATGGGGCCCGCAACCTACTATGATATCGTTATAATTGGTGCTGGTATAGCAGGTATCAATACCGCATACCGCGTACAGACCACGCTTCCACATCACTCCTATGTCATTCTCGAAGCCAGGCCCGTGCCCGGGGGCACATGGGACCTCTTCCGCTACCCAGGAGTCCGGGCCGACTCGGATATCCACACGTATGGGTTCCAATGGTATCCCTATCCTCGTGAGCAAACCATGCCCGACGGTCGTGCCCTCTTTGAATACATCAACGATGCAGCGCGGGCGTTCTCCATTGACTCCCACATCGTCTTTAACCACCGTGTGATGAAGTCGAACTGGTCCTCCCAAGACAAGATGTGGACGTTGGAGACGGCGGTTGGGCATGGAGAGAGGCGTCGTTTCCATTCCCCGTTTGTGGTATTTGCCACAGGGTACTTCGACTATCACCGTCCGCCGTCGGTAGAAATTCCAGGGTTGAGCACCTACTGCGGTACAGTCGTGCATCCGCAATTCTGGCCACCAGACTTGGAGTATAGCGGAAAGAAAGTGGCTGTCATAGGCAGCGGCGCAACTGCAATATCGCTTGTCCCCAAACTCGCCGAGACCGCAGCCGCTGTGACGGTCATTCAACGGAGTCCAAGCTACATCGTGTCTGTGCCTTCTAGCGGGAGCAATAGTACATGGACCGCGCGACTGCTTCCCGCCGCGCTCTCGCGAAAATTGAAGTACTACGGGTGGCTGGTCGTCATTCTCGCGAGCCAGTATTTATGCCTCCGGTTTCCCCGTCTCGCGAAAGCCTTCATCCTCAAGTTAGTCGATCAACAGCTACCGGATCATATATCCATGGATCCTCATTTCATCCCCAAATACAATGTGTGGGACCAGCGCTTGCTGGCCTGTCCCGACGGTGATTTCTTCCAAAGCCTGCGCGGCGGCAGGGCCACCATCGAGACAGCACACATTCAAGGCATCACTGATCGCGATATCGTCCTCGACAGTGGGAGAGTCGTCAATGCGGACATCGTCGTCACTGCCACCGGGTTGAGTCTTCAAATCGGGGGCGGCACTCAACTCGCAGTCGACGGGCATCCTTGCGACTTGTCCCAAAAGTTCGTGTGGAAAGGTGTAATGCTCCAGGACATCCCTAACGCGTTTTTCGCTCTAGGATATTTGACCAACGCCTCATGGACGCTTGGTGTCGATGTCAGCGCGTTGCTCATCTGTCGGCTGATCAAGCATATGGAGAAGGGCGGAGGGACTACACTGGCCTGCACGCCTCGTATGCGTGGCTCGTCCGGCCTGCCCCGCAGGCTTTGGGATTTAAAGTCTACGTACGTCGTCGCTGCGGATGACAGTCTACCCAAGGCGGGGAGTGTCTCTCCATGGCGGCCTCGGTCGAACTATATACTGGATTACTTGGATGCGCGGTATGGGTCGTTTGGAGAATGCATGGAGTTTACCGAGGGTGTTTGAATTTTCGCATTTATTAGGTATATGCGGTGTACCCCTCCTCCATCCCCATGCTGTCTCTGTTGCCTTATATTGCAATCATGTTATCAGACGAGAAGCCGTCAAAAGTCATCATACTCAACATTCCCCGTCTCTTCATTTTCTGGTAAATCGATCATCTCGCCATGCTCCTCTGCAGTCACCATCACCTCATATACCCCATCTTCCCTCTCATCCACAATCTGGAACTCATTCGCATCAGGATCACCGGCCCGGAACTTTGCCTTCTCGACGGGGCCCGCACTAAACACATGCGAAGAAGGCAACATCGCACCCAATCTTCGATACTTGAAATACAAACCCCCGAAAAAGACAACCTTCCTCTCCTCTGCATCCTCCGCCGCAACAGACACCCAGCCGCTCTCCCCCTGCGCCGTATACCAAGTACATGACGGTCCCAATTCCCCAATTCCCACCACGCCCGCTCGAAACCCAACCGACAACTCCTTCGCGGTGTCCTTCCACGCATTCAACATCGCAAACTCCGTCGCATACGTCGACGTAACAATCACCAGTCCCCGGTCCCTCACATCCGGCCACCGCCGCAGAATCGTGCTCGAGTTCTCCTTGCACCACACGCGGAACGCCGTCGCGCCATACACGAACTCCTTCGTCACCGGGCTCTGCGTCATCAGGATTGCGCCGAACCCGCCCTCATTGCCGTACCGGTACAGCGCGCCCACGTCGGCAGGGATTCCGGCGGGGATAAGCCCCGCGCCGACGTCCAGCTCCACCTTGCGCTGCTTGACTTGTCCGGAAATCTTCGGGCCCCAGGATCTTGTGTCAGTTGGCGCGCGGTAAAACTGCTCGAATGGCGTGAGTCCGTTGCGGCTGAGAGACGACGCGTCGCCCAAGTTAATGGGCGCTTGGTCCTCCCCGATGAGAGGCGTCCATTGGCCTAGCTCGGTCAGATAGCCGCAGGATCCGGGCTTGAGCGTCTTGGTTGACTCGGGCTCGTACAATGCATAGCCGTAGGGGTGTTTCAGCATGGATTGCTGGTAGAGGGCGCCTATCGTCGACATTGCTGGAGTTCTTAATGGCTTTATACCACGTCTGATCTTGAGGGAAGATTTGCCCGAGTTGCTTGCACAATGTCTGTTTTAAGCGCCGACAATGACTGCAATCGGCTGGTCAATGTTGTGTGTGCGGGGTTGGAGAGCCATAGATAAAACAAGCACAAGCACAGTGGGGCTCATGAATCAAGTCGGTGAGAACCGAGCGATCGATTGGAGGAGGACTTGTCAAAACGAATTGAGGCTGCCCCGCACTCAATATCGGACATCTCCAACATGCTTGGCATTTTCAGCTGAATGGTGTCTTGTTATCATAACCATGCATGCCAACATAGCTGGCGGTAGGTGAATTAATTTCCGTACAGCCTTAATCTGGTTCTAGAAGCGACAAGATGGCCTGCCACTCTAACCAGACAGAAGTCCCACAGTGTCATATCGACACCGCAAAAAATGCCTTTCTTCGAGATCAGCCCATGACGACTGACCTCCAACCTGGAACGTTCTTCGCCGATCCCAATTACCTGGACTCTTTGCCATATCTCGCAAAGTTTCTGATTTGCGCCATTCAAGACTCGGGAAATCATCCCAACAATCCCGCGCTATGCCATCACCAATCTGACCGAGCTTTGGACCAGTACCGACAGACAGGTAATGAGGACCTCCTCACAATGGCTTTCGCAATGGAAGCCATGGCGCTGTGGTACGTACCAGCTGTACATCCAGGCCGAGGGAAATCGAACCACCACTTGGGAGTTCTGTACCAAACAAAATGGGAGATGGGAAAGGTACAGACAGACCTGGATGAGGCAGTTCGTCATTACAAACTGGCGATGGAACATGCTGACGAAGATGATGCCGTGCTGTGCGAATGGGCCTGTGATGTCGCTTTTGTCTCGTGGAGGCACTGGGAACTAGCCAAGTCGGACAGCGACAAGGAAGATGCGAGTCTCTTCTTTGTGCTATCGGCCTTGCCGGAGAGCAACCATCGCGCGCTCGACACCTCTCCAATAAGGGAGAATTTATCTACCTCACTATGTCTGGCAGCGACTCGGAGAGGATTGTGTCTCTGACCGAGTCTATTGAATCTCACGATGAAGCAGTCGCGTTCTGTGACTCGCATCCGGATCTTTCTTCGCAGCGATTCGCGCCGTATGGGATGATTTACCGCAACGCTGCAAAAGCCTACATTGGGCGTTTTCGCATAGCCAAGCAATCCTTAGATGGGGACAAAGGGATCTCTCTATACGAAAAGGCTCTCGCTCAAGAGACACCGGGAAACCAAAGCTGGCAGCTTTTTACAGCCGAGCTTGCCAATGCCTATAACCTGCGGTTCGAGGTGTCAGGAGATCCCAAGCAGGGAGGAAAGGCCTGCGAGCTCTGGGCAGAAGTTATTACCAGTGACCCCACCTCTATCAGATCAAGGGTCAACCTGGCAGAGTTCTATCGCTGCAAATCGGAAAAATGCCTTGGTCGGGGCGAGGCTCAAGATCTCCTGGGTCAAGCTTCAAAGTTGGCTAACGATGCGATCAACGTATTACCCCCGGGGCATTCCGAGACCGGTCTGGTTTTCCGCTGCTACGCAGCCATATACTACAGTCTGTACGAGGCCAATGGCGAATTGTCACTCATCGACAAAGCGGTCGAGTATGGGATTAAGGCCACGCAGGCTCCGGAAAATGACGAGATGTGGGAATGCCACCGCTTACTCGCTCAGATTCTATCCACGCGCTACGAGCGTCTCCAGAAAGCAGAGGACATGCGCGACTGCGTAGATGCTGCCACAAAAGCCCTCTCCATATGTCCATCCGACAATCCAGAAAACCAGGGCCAATGCGTCTGGATCATGGGCAAAGCGACTCGGGCAGCGTACGACAACGCCCGAAAGACTGAACTACTCACACAAGCCATCGCAGAATTCTCACAGGCAGAGCAGCTCATCCACAACGACAAATCGTCAAGAGCTCTGGTTCTCAACGATCTGGGAAACGCGTATGTACAGCTGTTCGGGCACGAGGCCTGCCCTGAGAACCTCGAGAAAGGCATTGACGCGTACAAAGAGGCGTTGTCGGTGCTACAGCGGACCCACCATACGGAACGACACCCCGATATTCTCATGGTCAATACCGCCCTTGGATACGTTATGGTCCAGCGATTTGTCCACTGGCGCGCGGACGCTGATATCGAGTCTGCTGTCAAGTACTGTCGCAGGAGTCTGTTGGGTATGGACGCGCACCATTCCCGGTATGCGCGCCGCGTGGGGAATCTCTGTGCTGCGCTGCAGCTGCGCTTTCAAAGTAAGCGGAATATGGATGATCTCAGAGAAACACAAAGTTTACTCACCGAGGCGCTCGACGACTCTGCTCTACTCAGCGATGCTGTGAGAACCATGCTGAACACCATTGTGGGTAATACTTACCAAATATCGTATTACGAAACCGAGCAGTCAACCGACCTTGAAAACGCCATTGAGTACTACACTAGGGCTGTGGCCGTTGGGGGCGCATCGGCTCCAATGCGGGGCATGGCGTTGAACCACAAGGCCGCTTGTCTTCAGCTACTTGCTATGTCTACCGGGGAGCTGTCTAGCTTTGAAATCTGTGCACGGGCATATGACGATTCCCAGAGGCTCCTGGGCACAGAGGACCCCGTCTACTGGGTTCCGGTGATGAAACACGCGGATCTCTTGTATGTCATGCATCAGCTGAAGCTAGGGTCTGAATTCAAAGCGCATGCATGTCAGGCACTTGAAAAATACGACTACCTTGCCAGCTTAAAGATTGTCTCGCCAAAATTCCGAATTGATGCAGCATCTCGGGCTGCTGAGCTGACCAGCCGTGTGCTTCAAGATCGAGTGAAGGCCCGAGACTATATTCTCATCAGCTTGGATTTGCTTCCCGAGGCTATACTAATGCACGCAACTCGACTGGAGCAGCTCAAATTTGTGCGACAATACGAAACAATCCCAAGCAGCGTTGCGGCTTTGTCTCTCGATGCAGGGGACCCTGCAAGCACTGTAATCCCACGCCTTGAAGCTGGCCGTGCCTTCATCTGGGACCGGGTTCAGGGCCGGGAGACACAACTAGACGAGATCGAGGCCGTTGATCCCACACTCGCTGAAAGATTCCGCACGCTGCAGCAACGTCTCACCCAGCAGTCGCGGCTTGTCGGTCCGTCGGGCGAACTCGATCTAGCGTCCGTCACGCCCGACGATGCAAATCGCATGCAGCGCCAGCACGACTCGGACGCATACCGCCAGGTCCTCAGCGAGATCAGAGCACTACCAGGGTTTCAGTCATTCTTGCGCATCCCCGACACCACCTCTGACCTCCAAGCCTATGCTGCCGACGCACCTATCGTCTTCATCAACTGCAGCGACTACCGCAGCGACGCGCTGGTGATCACCAAACACGAAGTTTACAATCTCCCGTTACCCTCCTTCACACTAAGCAAAGTAAAGCACTGGGGCCAGCGATTCCTTCAAGCACGCGAAAGTCTCGGAATCCCCGAGTCCCAAGCATGGGCCCTCAACGCATACAACGTCGTCATGAAATGGCTCTGGGAAGCAGCCGCCCAGCCGGTCCTCACCTCCATCAACTGGGACGGGTACGAATGCGGACCCTTTGGGAAACCCCGTGTCATATGGGTGTCAACTGGATGGATCAGCGTGCTTCCTATCCACGCCGCAGGGGACTTTTTCGAGCCCTCCCCTCCGCCGTCCGAGTCCAGCGTCCCGCGCTGCGTCCACGACATCGCCGTATCGTCGTACACAAACTCGCTCAAGTCGCTAGAATTCACCCGCTTAAACGCTCGTCGCATGGACTCGCAGCCGAACTCCGCACCGCAAGCCCTCCTAGCCGCGATGGCTACCACGCCAGGTTTGGGCCTCACAGGCGATCTCGCCGTCGAGGCTGAAATAGCCACTATCAAAGGCACCCTGTCGCCACTTTTCACAGTGAACGTCCTCAACCAACCAACCTCCAAGTCTATCAAGGCTGCCCTCCCAGTCACCACAATCGCCCACTTCGCATGCCACGCCGTCGCAAACAGCAAAGACCCCTCCCAAAGCGCCATCCTCCTGCAAGACAACCAGACCCGCCCGCCTCCCTTCTGCACCCGCACCATCCTCAACCTTGCCCTTAGAAAATGCAACCTCGTTTACCTGTCTGCCTGCGAGTCCGGCGCGAACAAAGACATGCTCCTTCTTGACGAGGGTATTCATATCGCGGGCGGGTTCCATATAGCGGGTGTACCGCATGTGTTGTCCACGCTGTGGAGGGTGCAGGATAGCGTGTCTGCCGAATTGGCGGGCTTGTTTTATGGACTGTTGGTGGAGACTGGGCGCGAGGTGGTTGACTTTGGGAGGGCACCGTTTGCGTTTCATGAGGCTGTCGGGGTTATGCGGCGGAGGGGCGTGCATCCTATGCTTTGGGGGCCGTTTGTGCATTCGGGGCCCTAGCTTCTTTTTTGTACATTCTATTTCTTACTCTTGAAAGGATTGTCTTTTAAAGATGAAGACATAAAGACGACGATTAGGATGATCATGATATTATTTATTTTCGTGTGACCTCCCATGGGGTATACGGACGGCACTCGCTATAAATTTATATATATTATATGACACATTAAAATTATTTATGTGATCATTTTTCACACAAGATTGCCAATTAATTTTATGATTCAGTCGCGTGATAGCGACAGGGTGTAAAGGTAAGGCATTTTTATATCAAGGCTCTATGATAAAGGTATGGTATATAGAAAATAGACCCCAATCTCTTAACACGGCTAAATCAGATGCAGGATCTAAACTTCCAACTTCTCTGGCTGTTCTCAATCTAAACAGTGGAGCCGCCGGGCCACTTGCCACTAGGCCACCGACCCAAAAAAAAAAAAGAAAAAGGAGAAAAAAAAAAGAGAAATCTTTGTGCATCATCCGTGAATCGAACACGGGCCTCATCGATGGCAACGATGAATTCTACCACTAGACCAATGATGCTTCAATGATGAATGCTGTGTTGGAATTATACATAATGTGGTCAGGAGATACCACGAGCCCTATATTGTATTTCTCGATGTAATCAGTCGCATCATTTGATATTGACACTATACGCATACTAGAGATATGGCTACATTCCTGTATCCATTATCTTCTGTCCTCACCCTCTACAGGCTCATCAACCTTTTCGTCAAAAATATCAAACCCCACATGTCCCCTTGGATCCAAATACCGGACTTCCCCCTTTCGCTCCGCCAGACCCGTAATTGCCTGCATATTCTCGTCGTCCAGTCTCCGCACGGCCATATTCTCCACTAGTCGCGACTCGTGCACGGTCTTGGGGATGACGGAGATGCCGCGCTGGAGAAGCCAAGAGAGGAGGACTTGCGCGGGGGATATGATTTGTTTTGTTGCAACGGCTGTGATCTGTAGATAAAGATATATATTTGGACTTTTGGGTAAATGAAAGATGTTGGGGACTTACGTCTGGGTCGTGGAGTGGTCCTTCTCGGTGGGCGTTGGGGTTCACGGCTGCGACGGGCTTGCCGCCTAGGGGTTGGTGCGCTGTGATGTGAATGTCATGGTCGGTGCAGAAGTTTAGGAGGGCCATTTGGGGGAGGTATCTACTCTCAGCATTAGTGTTGTTGTTTTAGGATGACGCTGTTAGGATGATGGCTACGTACGGATGGACCTCCACTTGGTTCACCGCTGGTGGGATCCGGGCTTGGGAGAGGAGTTTTCGAAGTTTGATGATGCTGAAGTTGGATACTCCTGTCAAGTATCAATATGTATAATCCGACTTTGCTGGAGTATGGAAGGGACGGGTATATGTGTACCTATCAGTCTCGCTTTACCCTTGTCGACAAGGGCTTCCATAGCGGTCCATGTAGAGCAATAGTCTCTCGATAGAGCGTAGTCTATGACCGGCTGTATAATAATGGTCAATGAGGCTCACTAAACCATTAGTTTGACGGTAAGTAAGTACCTTTCCGTCTGGATGTCGAATGGTGCTATTATTTGGACCAGCGCGGTAGGCATGCGGGACTTCAACCAGTTAGCTGTATGTTGATCTAACAGGCGCAGGTGATAACATACAGTGCATCAGATACAGGTCCACTGCGATCTATATTAGTATTTACTCAACCTTACATGCTGAACATGTATAACGCACCATAATCCAATTGTAGCAGCTCCAAGCTCTTATCCAGAGCTCGTTCTACGTCAGCAGGTTCATGCCATGTTTGCGCCCTGCGAGGTGTCAATTCCTAGCTCTAGAATCAAAAGATGGGCCAAAAGAAGGGAAAACTACAGTTTGGTTGTCACGAATAACTCTTCCCGCGGTACACCACTCTCCTTGATTGCCTCTCCCACCTCCTTCTCGTTCCCATACGCCGTCGCCGTGTCGATATGCCGATAGCCGCATTTTAGGGCTTTCAGCACCGTCTCCTTTACCTGGTTGTTGTCGGCGCCGCCTTGGAAGGTTCCCAGTCCGATAGCTGGGAGGGTATGTCCTTGGATGGTAAAGGAGTAAGGGAGTGCTTTGGGTTCCGGCATCTTTGATCCTGAAAGTCTTTGGTTGGGCCTCACCTTTGTTGCAGTCACCGTAGACTTTAGGGTGTCCGTGACAGAACGGGGCGGGACGCCTGATGTTCTAGCTCAGGGTTACTTACCCCGCTTTGGTGGGGCTATATGCTACGCTCAACCTATCACTCCCTATCTAGAAGGCACAAGAAATGGTTGGAAGGATTCAAGTTCATATTCAAATCCAATTCGTTGTAACAACAGGGCAATGCACGCGGACACAATGGCATTGGTCAACAGGACAATGTCATCCATCGTTTAAGCCTTGTTCTTGGCGTAATCCTCGTACCCACCAGGGTATCTTTCGACGAGCCGCTTCATTTCATCGATCACCCTAAATGTGTGAGCGGGGGATGCAAAGTGGGCATTTACGGGGACTTACGACTCTCGTAGACTGGCGACATGAGGGAACAGGGCTGCAGCTTGCATGTTGAACCGCCTGGGCAGGGTAAGCAAATTCCTCTCTTGGCTGGATGGTGTCTTACATGGAATACAGCGCATTTCGATCGTCGTAGTCCTGTTCTGGATAAGTTTTCGGAATGTGGGAGTGGTAGGTGTTGAAGTAGCTCTTGGAGAATTTGTTCCGCTCAGGGCGCCAATTTCCCAGTTCGTCTGCAATTTTATTCTGTTAGCTTTGATAGAATGAGTCAGCAGGAGCGACGACACTTACACTCGTTGTGGGCATAAAAGCTGGCGGGGTCATATATGAGAGGCTGGTCTGTAGCACTGTCGACCGCCGCGTTACCACACCAGAGATCGCCGTGGACCAGGGAAGGCTTGATCGACCGGCCGTTCGTCTCCATGGGCCGTAGCAGTCGAGGGATTACCTTGGTAATCATGGCAGTGTCCAGACCCTCCAGCTCCTTCCAGGGTCCCCCACGGTCAATGTTGAGCTGTATCATGTGTTCGAATCCGCGGATAAAAAATTCTTCCCATGTATCAGCGTAAGTGTTGTTCTGGGGGAGGTCTCCGTTGTATGTCACGATGTGAAAGCCAAATTTCCCGTTGGGAGACCGGCTGTTTGCGTGAAGAGCAGCAACTCCCTTGCAGAACTCCCCTGGCTCGGGGACCTCTTCAATCAGGTCGTGAAACTGGCAGAAATAGTAATGTGCGCCTGGTAGGCTTTTGAAAGATCCCCATCCAACCGGCTTGGTAGTAAAATCTCCAACAACCTCGTGCATGGCACACGTGGACTCGAACTCGCCTTTCAGGGCTTCTCTACCGTGATCTCCTACCGACACCTTGACGGGTGTTAAGCAAATGGAACGCAAGCAGACTTTGAGCATGTGTATGGGCCATGCACTTACCTTCATAAAGTAGCTCTCAGTTCGATCTTCAGACTCCAGATCAATACGATAGCTGTGTGCCCAAGCCGAAGATCCATGGTTTGTTAGAGTCAGAGGCCGATTGAATAAGGGGATCTCTGTTCCAAAAGGTAAAAGCTGTCAGTCGCTTTCCCTGACTGGTGCTGTAGGCCACATACCTGAGAGGATGCTGGAGTTGAGCTCTGCTCTCTTCGCAGCCTCGTCGTAACCTACTATAGAGCCCATGTTGAAGTTTATTCTCCAGAATTTTTTCCAAAATGTTTGCAAAACGGGTCTTGTCTGTCTCAACAGCCTCATGCGTGCATGCATCCATAGTATATATAATCCCAGGCACTTAGCGCCGTCCAATTCCTGAAAAATAAATTGGATGGCAGTGAAATCTAAGCGACGCAAGCGTTCTTAATTCAAACACTTCATAACGAATCATATGGTTCGCAGTCATCGAAGTGACGATCATTCCATGTTAGTCTGCATAAGCGTCAGCGGCATGGATGAGGGATACGAGCGTCTAGCGAAGACAATTTGCTAGTCAAGCATACCATAAGCATGCCGCTACGAGGGAGGTCCCTCTACCAGACTAGCGGTCATCTTTGCCAAAATAGTACGGATAATGAATCCTGATGCATTCATTTGTGAGGATGGAGATAAGAGGATGATGCTAATAAGAAGCGAATAGCGGGGAAATGACCAGGGCCAGCGGTGTCCCGTGACCTACGACCACCGTCTCTTCCACTTCATGCGCCACGATGCTGGTAACAATCCCTGGCCTCATGTGTTCCCATGAACCAACAGATTGATTTGAGAAGATATGTACGGAATAGAGAAGGTGTGTACTGCGGTTCGCCATGTTTTTAATCTTCCGCTAAGATGCATCAGTTTCGCAGACGCTCCACACCAGACAAACGTTCCAGTCCATCTGACAGAGCCTTGAGTGCCCTTAGTGGGCTGACCATAGATGGCAAAGGCAGCGTCTCAAGCGGCGTTACAAATGTCGACGTGGACTTCTCGGATGAATATCAAGACTTCAAAGGCCCCTTGGGGCTGAATCTTCTCCACAACGTGCCGGAGCCACTCGTTGATTTCATCTTCATCCATGGCCTGGGGGGCGGTTCGCGAAAAACATGGGCCAAATCCCCAGACCCCTACCATTACTGGCCCAAGGAGTGGCTGTCTCGAGATCCAGAGTTTAGCTGCGTTCGTGTCCATAGCTTCGGGTATAAAGCGGATTGGGCGGAACGAAAGTCGAGCTTTCTAAATATCCAGGATTTCTCACTTGCTCTCCTGGGTGAAATTCAGTGCAGCCCAGAGATTCGGCGAAGCAAAGTAAGACCAGTGATCAGAACCGCGACTAATATGCCTCCGGCTAATGGGTCTCAGACAAAAATTGTGTTTGTCGCGCACAGCATGGGCGGAATCGTGACGAAAAAGGTATGTCGCTTCGAGGCTACACCGTCTCGTTCGTGTCTGAGACAGGACTCAAATAGGCATACATACAAGCCCGAGAAGACCCTACCTTGAAGGACATTGCTAGCAGAATTGATACGCTTTTCTTCTTGGCGACGCCACACCGTGGAGCTGATCTGGCAGGGACATTGAACAACATTCTGAAAATATGTTTCGGTCAGAAGCATTATGTGACAGAGCTGGATCGCAACTCGGCGTCGCTTCAGTCAATCGACGACAGCTTCCGCTATTTTGCGCACGATCTGCAACTGTGGTCGTTCTACGAGACCGTCCCATCTAGCCTACCCCTTGGTAATTCGCTCATTGTCGAGAAGGAATCTGCGACTCTTGGCCTGCCAAAAGAACGAGTGTTCCTTCTGAATGCCGATCACCGAGCAATATGCAAATTTGAAAACCCTACTGATGCCAACTACAAGACCCTGAGAAACGCGTTCATTACCACCATTGACTCTATCCAGGCCGCAGGTACGGATCCCTTGACATTCCGGTATGAATCGACTTACTAAACCAAACTTAGTCCCTCAAAAATCCTCCGATACGTCCAAGTCTGACTACTCCAACCTCATTGCCCTAACCGGTGTGAGCGAGGCCCCTATCGATAACCTTATAGCCCTAGAGGACCGCCGTGTCCCGGGGTCATGCGAGTGGCTCAACTCGAGAGACAATTACACTACTTGGAAATCAGCGTCATTCCCAGGCCGACCGATAATCTGGCTGACAGGCGACGCGGGGAGCGGCAAGTCTGTGCTATCCAGCTACGTGGTAAACGACCTCGAGAAAGACGGCCATAAATGCAGTTACTTTTATTTTAGCCAGGGCAGTGCCAACAACTGCTCTATCTCGAAATGTTTGCTTTCGCTTGCTTTTCAAATGGGTCAGAAAGACGCAGGCGTCCTCCGGAATCTGTCGAGATCCTACGGAGGATCGCAGAGTCTGGAGCAGCTGGACGAGAGAACCCTGTGGCGGAAGGTGTTCCTGGGGTCTATCTTCACCGGCCACAGCGGTGAACCGCATTATTGGGTTATTGATGCAGTTGACGAGTGCCGAAGACTTCCCGTGCTTCTCTCGCTACTATCCAAGGCACCATCGCATTTGCGTATTTTCTTGACGAGCCGTCACGCAACTGAAGTGCACCAGAGTATTCTGTCAAACAAACAGACGGTTGTGCACTATCCTATGCAAGAACAGGACACTATTGCTGACTTGGGGATCTATATTGACTCCAGGAGGCAGTTTCTTCCAGTCGGTGACAACGACACCCAGCAGGTCTTGAAGACCAAGATACTAGAAAGAGCCGGGGGATCTTTTCTGTGGACTTCCCTCGTGGTCCAAGAGCTTGAGTGTGTATACTCGGAAGAGGCAGCGGAGGAAGTCCTTAACGGGGTGCCCGAGGATATGAACGATCTGTACGCCAAGATGCTAGAGAGCGTACCGCCGAAGGGCCTTAGACTCGCGAGGTCGCTTTTCATCTGGACCCTGCTGGCAATGCGACCATTGTCTCTGGACGAGTTGAAACCAGCCATCAAGGTAGATACAGGAGAGACTGTCCACAATTTGCCAAACGTGATCATGGCTATCTGTGGACAGCTGATCGGTGTGAGCTACAATGGCCAAGTCCAGTGCATTCATCAAACTGCAAAGGTGTTTCTACTCCACCAGGATGTCGTGCCGTCTTTGGCCATCAACAAATCAAAGGCCCATGCCAGAATCGCCGAGGTGTGTCTCAGGTCCTTGAACACCAGATTCAACAAGAGGGTCGGTCGCGGGGCTAGGACACCTGCAGCGTCGTCAGCATCGGAGTCCGATATTGCAGACTATGCTGCCTTGTACTTTTCCGACCATCTGCAACGGTGTGCATCAGAAGATTCCACGGCTTGGAAGCTGCTGGCAGAATTCCTAGAAAATCATGTGCTGATGTGGATCGAGTACCTTTCCCAAACGAGAAGACTGCAGCATTTAACGCGCACCGCAAAGAACCTGAAAGCCTACCTCATGCGCCGTCTCAAGCACATCCAACCTTTCTCAAACGAGAAGGAAACCCTAGAAGCATGGATACACGATCTCATCAGGCTCAATGCGAAATTTCGAGGCCCGTTGACAGTCTGCCCTTCTGCTATCCATAGCTCAGTGCCTGCGCTTTGTCCCTCCGAGTCGGTAATATCAAAGACCTACGCTGCGCGCCCTCGAGGCATTATGGTGCGGGGGGCTAGGGAGACAAACTGGGACGATTGTCTGTCCAGAATCGAGTATTCCGACGCGCAGACCAGCGCGGTGGCTTACGGAGACCATTACCTAGTGGTCGCGGTGTCGGATGGAACGATATTTCTATACCCCCGCGATTCAACAGAGCCTAGCTACACGCTGTCTCATGGCGAGCGGGTACTGATTCTTCTTTTAAGCGGTGACGACTTGTACCTTGCTTCGAGTGGCCCGCGAACAATCCGAGTCTGGGACACTCGAACGCAAGCGCAGATCTGGAGTTTCGACGTACAGCACCGCCCCCTTACGCTCGCTTTTGCGGATGAGAATACCTCTCTTGTGGCTGTGACTAGCGGAAGCTATACACTATCATGGGACCTGCAAAGTGACGAAAACGAGGGAGAAGTCTGGCGGTGGGCCAGCAGTTTCCACGAAGCAACGGGCGAAGCGAAGCCCGTCCAACCCCCAGGAAAGGCCATCCTGTCGGACGATTGCACCGTCCTTGCCGTGAGCTACAGAGGGAAGCCAGTTTATCTCTTTGACATGAAGATGGAATCAATGATCGGGTCCTGCAACAGATCATCTGCTAAGCCCAAAGGGAGCCAATACGTCGTTGACGGCATGGCCTTCAACCCGAATCCCGAGATCAATGTTCTGGTAGCATCGTACGGAGACGGAGGGCTAGCCGTATTTGATCAATGGACCGCCGATCTATGCTACCAAACGCAGGACGTCTTCGCCCATACCCTAGCCTGCTCGCCGGACGGACGCATGTTGATCACGGGTAGCGCGCGGGGCACGATCCAGCTGTTTGAATTTTCCGGTGCGCGAGGCACAAACCTGACGCTGACGTATCGGATCAATGCCTTTGAGGACGGAATCCGTGGCATTGCATTCAGCAGCGACAGCCTGCGCTTCGCTGATATTCGAGGCTCACAGTGCCGCATTTGGGAGCCGAGTGTGCTTGTCGCTAATGACTTCGACGAGGGCAGCCAGAGCGATCTTAGCCAGGCGGTCACACTCAATCCGCGCTCTGTCGGTATGCTCGAGGGCCCCGCGGAGGCGGACATTACCGCTGTTTGTCTGCATCCTAGTGGGCAATATCTGTTCTATGCAAAACAGGACGGCACCGTGTCGTATTTTGATGTCCCGGGTGCCGCCCATGGCAGAGTTCTCTATCAGCATGCGCAGAATATCAGAATCAATTGCATCGCGTACTGCGAACAGGCTGCGCTGTTGATTACTGGGGACGAATCTAGTCGGATCGTGGCGACCCAGATTAGGTCTACGTCTGGCGGCTGCGAAGTAGTTTCTACGGTCATTGACATGCGGTCAGATGGTCCTGTGCTGGCTCTTCTCATTAACCGCAGTGGCACTCGGCTTCTCGCCCAAGGAAGGAATTCGGCGCGAGTTTGGACAATGTCCGGTTCGAGAACCGATAGGAAGATTGACTTGCAATCCAGCGACGATACAACTTTCTCAAACCACCCCCTACAGCCAGATGTTTTCTTTTTCATTAGCTCTAATCATACGGCAGCGTACGCTTGGGATGACTCGAAGGGAAATGACACTAGTAGTACAGCAGCTCAGGCTACACATGACTCCACGGTCCCAGGTGTCACACACCTAAGTACTCCTCAAAAACACGTTGCCATTCTCAGCACATCGCACGACAATGCAGAAAGAAACCATTTCTACGAACTAAACATCTGGGACGCTTCTCAGATATCCACGAACCGAGACTTTCCCAAACCCCTTGCCCTCCCTGACTTTGAGCATATATCCGGCAACATGCGCCAGATCATCCATGTAGACAAGTCTCTTACGATATTCTTGGATAGAGATCTGTGGATATGCAGCTTGGATATCACGCAGTGGATTGCGCACAAACAAAGCGCAAAACGACACTTCTTCCTCTTGTCGGAGTGGAAGGGCAGCACCAACAACTTCTTGATTGAATATATCCCCGAGCGGCGGGAGTTTGCCGTGGTCCGAAAGCACGATATTCTTGTTATCAGGCGGGGTCTCGACGTGGGGACGCTGTTAGACTGATGCGCTATACATTTTGAAAAAAATCTGACTGCCAACTCTTGGGGGATCCAATAACCTAGACTACATACATGCAATGATAGGAATGTGTCCGTTCTTGTGTGACTATTGTTTCATTCGATTATCTTATAGGGTGATTTTCGTATGATCTTTCTATGCAATAGCCCGGCACTAACTATCCTATATGACTGGGGAGGTTGCATGAACCAGCATGGCGTGTACTACTACACAGGAGCTGCGCGGTTGACCACTTGCTACTGAGATATCAGGTAATAAGACGGGTTAGTATAGGTAAGACGAGCACTCGTGGTTCGAGAGTCTACATACTGCTTTAAGTGATATGTCAGGTCACGCAAACCCTTAAGTATTCTATAGAACCATGTCACGTCAGACAGAGACTAGGTACTCGACTACACCCCTACCACTGACCTCCAGGAAATCTAATCTAAAGCGAACAGTGATAATTAAAAACACCCATGCACGTACAACAGTCAATGGTTTGTACAACAGTGACCATGTAGCCGGCATCCCCGGGCAAACCAGACTCTAATCATAGATTACTTTGCTTTCATTCCACTACCTGCAAAGACACGGACCCTGCCGTCTGTAACCTTCAACACTTCAAGCTTCCATCCACGGTACCTGTCTTTTGACAGCCAGTCTTTGATCAATCGAGTAGTCAAAGACGAGCAAACTTTGATAACCCCGCAGGTGTAGCAGCCATTTTTTGTGCCGTGGTGTTCCTTGACGAGGTAGGGTTCACCTTGAGAACGATACGGCGCAGACAGTGGACTAGGAGGTTTGTCGTTGGCTCTGAATGCTCTCTTCTTAGTGGCTTCTTTATTCTCTGTCGGACGTGCCCTTTGTCGAGGCCGGAATTGTCCTACTCCTACACCGATGCCAGGGTCTTTGTGGTCACGTGGGGATGGCTACAGTTTGTGTAGATCGTGAGTTAATATTAGTATTGGCATCGTCCCTTCTCGTTTCTAATTCTATTCAATTAGTTCGGTTTTCATTTTTCGTCAATTGCACAGTTCTGTCAGCTTTCGTTCTCCGCTCCACACAATCATGGTTCCTACCGATTCATCCCAAGCACGGCGCAGGCGTCACTCGAAGTACATACATGTCGACGAAAACGCAGGTCTCGAGCCCAACATGCCGGACAAGGTCTCCGGGTACGTCGAGAACATCATCTCGGCGGGCCTTGCCAAGGGCGCACGTCCGACTGCGGCCACGAGGGTGAAGCTGTTGGAGAATGCGCGCGCGCTGGTCTATGCGCTGGAAACGCCCCGGGAGGCTCTTGCTAGGTATAGCTGGGCGGAGGTATGTATGCTCTTCCTCCTCTTTCAAAAGAGTTCTGTCTGACTATTGTTCTGGTTAGAGCTCCACGTATGCTGCAATTCAGATCGCGAGCAATTGTCGTGTTTTCAAGAACTTGTCTGAGGATGACATGCCGAAAAGCGCGGTTGAGCTGGCTGAGGCGTGCGGTGCAGATCCGTCCATGCTTTGTTAGTCTCGCTTCTTTTATCCCCCTTCTTTGATATATAACCTTTCTATAGCGAGTTGGCTAACTATTTAGCCCGTATTTTGAAACATCTCGCTGCGATGGGCGCCATTGAAGAGGTCGGACCCCACGAGTATCGCCGGACGGGATTCACACAGGCGATGTGCTCCACGCGCTTTAGCGAGTCTCTGCAGTGCATGTGAGTCTGCCTTTCAGCGGGCACAGATCCTATCGCTGATGCATATAGGACCGATTGCATCACCGCGGGGGTGCTCGCCCTTCCAGCGCATTTGAAAAAGAGGGACCACCAGAACCCGGCCGACGGGAAGCACTGCGCGTTCCAAGACGGGTATAAGACGAAGTTGGGCTTCTTCGACTACCTGAAGGCGCACCCTACCACCGGGAAGCAGTTTAACCGCTTCATGACTGTTTGCAGGAAAGGTCGGCCCAGCTGGATGGATCCTGGATTTTATCCTACCGAGACTCTCTTCAAGGATGTGGACATTCATGAAAGCCGCCCGTTGCTTGTTGATATTGGCGGTGGGCTGGGACACGATATCATGGAATTCCATGGCAGGTTTCCGGATGCGCCGGGTCGGCTGGTCTTACAGGATTTGCCCGAGGTGCTGGAAGAGGCGAAGAAGCGCGTGCCGTCGAAGATTGAGCTGGTGCCGCATAACATGTTCAAGATGCAACCGATTAAGTGTCAGTACTACCTACCCCGTCGAATATTTATATCTCTTTAGATGATATGGGACTAATGTCAATTTAGGTGCTCGTGTGTACTACCTGCACCACATCCTCCATGACTGGCCTGATGATATCGCTCGCGACATCCTTTGGAATCTGATTTCGGCGCTGGAAATCGGGTTTAGCAAGGTGTTGATCCATGAATTTGTGATACCCGCGACAGACGCGCATTGGGAGAGCACCAGCTTGGATATGGTCATGATGGCAACCTTTGGGGCGAGGGAGCGCTCTGAGGCGCGTTGGCGTAAGAATATCGAGGTGTGCGGATTGAAGATCGTGAAGATCTGGACGATCAACAATGCGACGGAGAGCATCATTGAGTGTGAGGTACCGCAAAAGGATAGTTAGTATGGTCAGTGGTGATGGTTTTCTATGGAGACTGTGGCGGAGCTGGCTTTCATGGTCTATCCTGTGACACTTTCATATGGTTGAAGCCCAATATTTGCACGAGCAGCACGAGCAATGATGAAGATGCAATCTGTCATTGAATGTATATCAGACACCAATATGACTGTTAATGCCAGCAATATGCAAACCATTGCCATGTATCTTGTCCTCCGGTTCTTTTCCAGTGCAGCGTGATTAGAACCAGCTGCATATAAGAAGTCACGGTGCAAAGGCCCTCATTGCAGTCGTCGACTGTGCGGCTTGGTCAACAGTATCAAGACGTATTAGTGCTAGAGTATTTCCAGATGCTCCATGTAGCTGTGAGGGTGATGTTTAGTGAGTTTGGATGAACGGTTAAGTGGCTGGTGAGAGGGAGATTAGAGACAAGCAAAACTATATCTGAGGCCTTGGGTTGTGAAGAACGTCAAGGTAGACGCCAGCATAACTACATTTCCTCTATTGGCTCTATTTAAATAGGCAAGAGATGCAATCTCAAAGATCCCCTTGTCTAAAGGTATGGACAAAGAATAGTCATATAGTGATATGACACCTCAGGCATCAGTACCCGAGAACAAAAAAAAAAAAAAAAAAAGAAGAATAGCATGTCCTGGTTTCGATCCAGGGTCCTCCGGGTTATGAGCCCGGCGCTCTTCCCCTGAGCTAACATGCTGAACTTGTTGGGAGAGTAGACTTTTTTTGACTTTATATTCTGGTGTTCATATTTTGTATTTTCTTAGTACTTTCGCATGACCTATTTTTCTATTTTTAATCACCGCATTTGGGCGTTATTATATGATTCACGTTATCCTACATCTCTTATTTTATCATATAGTTATATACATTCTTTCTCTTCTAGACCTAGCACTTTGGGTGCGCTATTATTCTTGCTAAGACTGACGGATGTGATATGTGACAATTGCCAGTCCTGTGCCAGTGTATTGACCAGGTCGCGTGGTTATTGCAATAATCTTCTCATTGCGGTCTTTTAGTGGTAATAACTGGTGAAAATGTGCTTGGTAGCAAGATTAATTTTCTACTCTGTGAGTAGTGTTTATTGCCAGTGAAGTGGAAGAACGGTCTGCTACATACTCTAATACCATAAACATTGAACAAGACACTTCTGTCTGGCTGTCTTGTTGAGAATATTGAACATGGCCTGCTTATTTTTCTTGCAGTGGCCACTATCATATCAATGATCAAATGCAATACCTAGGACTCGAGGGTGGCACGCTTTTCTTTCTTCTCTCACAGGGTCAGTAAGCCTAGGTCCAAACCTGGCCCTCTGGTAGAATCAAATCTTTGGTTCTTTTTACCGTCAATCAGGATACACTCTTATATCTACTTCATTGTATTCTATCTCAATTCCAGTTTGAAGTTAACTTCTTGTTTGGTGCTGCAGGACAGCCGTCCAAAACGTATAGTATGGCCGACCCCAGGCGGCCGAAGCTTCGAGGAAACCAAAAGAATCACTTGTCCAGTTCAGAAAAACTATTGACAAAGTAATATGCAGCCTTACAGCTAACCACCCGTACATATCACTAGAGCCATACCGCAATTCTCCCTTCTGTTCAGAAAGAGATCCACAAAGTCAGACACAACAGAGTTATGGCTAGGTCAAGTGCAAAGTCTCTCCCAGACGATTCTCTCAACCATAGGGTGCTCTGGTTCGTTGGTGGTTACTGTTGTCAATGATTAGGCTACTGAGGCTGGCCTGGCAAGTTTCCTAGAGATGGTAAGAACAGACTTTGTCCAATCCTACAGTGTCACACGACTAATGTTCGACCCTCGTTGCTTCCTCTTTCTCCGTCTAGTCTCATAGATCTTGTGTGAAGATATACAAAGCTCATTTTCAAGAGAGAACCCAGTGGTAGCTATATATTGTCATATTACGGGCCGCATGGGGCCAGTGATTTTGCAGTCTTTCGCAGGGCGGTGAGTTACCTGACACAGCTCCAAAACAAACAGAGAAGTTAGCGCAGATGACGAGGTCAAGCACAGGGAGACATTGCCTCATGTAGCAAAGGTAATACCGAGCATCTTACTACAAGTCCAGGAGGCCGTGTTCAAGTCTGAGTTCAAAGGTGTTGCCGAAGCACTCTGGAGCTGCTTTTTGTCGACAATGCGATCATCATCCGAAGAGCCCTGTCACACGCCTGGCCAGAGAAATCCTTCAAAGACCCAAGACTGGATATGATATTACTACCAACGTACAGAAGGTGCACGGGGGTAAAATAAAAGCAAACCAGTTTCAGCCTGCAGTCACGGTTGACTTCCAAGGAGAGTTTTCGCCGTCTTGTATTCGGCATAACAATGATCATGCAACAACTACACAAAGCAGAATCTTACCAACGCTGTTTGAGATTTGGTATAGCCGGTGACTGGAGTCTCTCTCCTTTAAGGATGTCTGACGATATCGGCAAAGCAAAGTACTGTTGAACGGTGCGGCGGCCTACGGTTTTGTTTCAAGCGAGGAGAAGAAGTAGGTACACAAGGCCATGGCGAGTTGGTTCTTGGGACTGTGCATTGGCATTACTGCAAAAATAAGCATCGTGTAAGATCCCTTCTTTTCTGGGTAGGGTAAGATGTTTGAAAAAATGAATTGCAAGAATGCTAGCGTATTGGCAGTCTACCGTAGGTGAATGTGGCATGCCGATGGAAGAAGCTCGGTGTCTGCAAGGTGGAGAACCACTTGGGGTTTTTAGCCACTCCTGTTGCGGAGTCACCAGTGCTGGGGACTAACTTCGAGAGACAGTTCTGTTGATTGACTTGTTATTTTACCCGTAAGCCAGAGGGACGAATCTTTGATTCCGTTCATGGTTTGAGATTTGATGGGATATCAAAGAACTGTTGTACCACCGTAGATTTGGATAAAGACAATGCGTCAACGCAATGAGATAAAACATCAGAATTTTTCTGTACAGAGTCTGTTTGCAGATACATCTTTCGCGGCTAATCGTTGCCCAAGAACGTATTAGACATGCTGCCACCCGTGGTATTCATACCTTTAAATCTCGCGAGGTCTTGAGGCAATCTAATAGACTTTCAATAATGGGGCGCGAAAAACACTGATTTATTACTTTCAATTATTCAATTTAATATAATACTTTCTAAACAATTTCGGGTACAGTGTACAAGATCAAGAATGGAATGTTGTAGTAACAAAATTCATGTACGTAAAGGAATATATATATTTTGGGACGAGGACCACGGCAGAACACAGTCAACACAACAAAATGATTATAGCCACAGAAAGTACTCAACATGCTCGCAACCTATGATTGATTCTATTTAATATTTCTATTATTGCAATAAAACTACAAATGATTGTTACTATTGGATTAGAAATACCGTAACACAGCACCTAATTATCGAACTTTGCGTGCAACTCCACCCACCAGCCACACCTATCCAAAGCACCTAGCAGATCTGAGCGGAACTATATATTCATTTTCCCCTCCCACTTTGATCCCATCAGCGATGGATAACCTGCACGTACGTTGTACCACCGTGCCTTGCAGTTGGGTGGCTGCCATCCATATCTTTTATCCTCCTATGTTTTGTATGGAGTAACGGACTGTCCGATTGACTGGACGAACAGTGCAGATTGCGCCTATGTGCCGAGAAATACAATTAAAGCGCGACTTACTTGCTTGTACCACACTAACGAGCTGGACCGACCCCTCACTGGACAGTAGAAGAATAGACTAGATGTCCCGGGAACCTCAATTGGGTTAGGGTGATAGTTGGTTTTCCTGCCACAGGCGCGGTGTAGGTTATACTCTCCGTCTTTGGAGTTGGACTAGACTACTACGTACGGACTACTGGGTGGTGGGGAGTCTGCGGGATAAGGTTCCGAGGAGGATGCTAGGAAGGACACGGACCTGGTCTCACGGGCTGGTGCATGAGTAGTTCTTATTCTTACCCGGGGGGTTATGGGGTGGGTGGATCGAGGCTTGTGTTGGCTGAGGGGTGCATGGTTAGGGTTACGCTGTACTTTTACTTGATTTTGGATGGTTGTTTCGTAGGTATATTGGTATTATATTACTTGTTTATTATCGATATATTCTCTCTCTTTCTTCTTTTATTTCTACGTCAGATCCAATATAATGATATATGATTATACGTGATAGTACGTCATTAAGATCCAGCAAGAATCAAATCGTACCACCGCCCCGCATCGGAGTGTACTTTTAGTGTGCACAGAAAGACTAACCATGCAAGTCCATCAATATATTGAAACCCGCCCGCGTTGGGGCGATGACGACACACGGTGGCTTGGCGAAAAGAGCAAATTACAGTGTGCTGGAGACGATGCCTGATTGGGATGGTTGAGTTGGCAAGTTCGTAGTGTGATCGGCGCGACCCACTGGGATCGGATTGACGAGTCGATTATTTCTTTATTTGGGTTTTCTCTCTCTCTCTCTTTTTCTGTATTTGTGTGTGTGTGTGTGTGTGTGTGTGTGTGTGTGTGTTGTGTGAGTGGGAAAAATTGAAATGGAATGCTGGGTGGATTGAGGTAGATAGTATGGGTATATAGATTGATATACTGTAATGTTAGAATGATGGATATTGCATGAGATCGGACGGTGAGATCTCCGATAGTTCGAGTCGATGGCAAGACGGCTGAGTTTAGAGTTTGTCCGCCATCGGGGAATCCGATCGATTTTTGTTTTTGATCCATGGACGAGGAAGGATTGAGACCCTGTGGAAATCTCCTAGCGAACCATGATTGGATCGAGAAGGGAATCTGGGACAGATTTCCGATCCATGGGAGGGAGAAGAGATTCCCATTGTCTACGAGTACTACGACGTAGTATAGGAGTTGGAGAAAAGGAAGAGAAAAAAAGGAAAAAAGAGAGATGCAATGCCACGTGTAATCATTGTCACGGAATACGGATAGATTACAGATGACTAAGGGGTGATCGGGCTTGGCAGGGACCGGTGGATCATCGATCAGATCACCACGATGATTCTAATAGGTATTCTACTAGGTATTATATTAGGGTATTATAAGAAACTCAAGAGAAAAGAATTGAAGTTGAAGAAGAAAAAAAAAATACAAATAAGAGATCCAATTATGAATGTCATCGGTCTAGAGATCAGTGTGGCTGAGATGATCGTGGCGGTGCAGAGGAACAGATCGGTGGATCTATCATCTATCATGGATCTAGATTATTGGATAGTAGATTATTGATGTAGATGAGGAATTTCTTACCTACTCTAGAGTATCTCATGAAATCAGTCTTCTGTCTGTTTAGTATATCATGACTTTTCATGGTTAGTAGTGGTAGGATCATGATCGGACAGAGATGGAGAGACTAAGAAATAGTGGCAGTAGTCAGTGGGGAGCGTATGCGAACGGTAACCATACACAGCCATCTCTCTCTCTCTCTTTCTCTCCTGGATCGACAGTTCTTCTTCTTTTCTTCTCTGTCTTTTCTTCGACGTCATTTCTCTCTCGCTCTTGCTTTATTTCTTCTCTTGATCCTCTTATCCTGCTGCCTCCCCTGATTCATTCATTGCAACTTCACCTCCCCAGCCACAATTGCTTCCTGTGGCTGATCTCTTCTCTTCTCTTCTCTCACTCTCCACCTCTCGCTCTCCTCACTTCTCTTCTCTCCATTCTCTCCCCTTGACATCTCACACACACACACACACACACACACACTCTTTCTCTCTCTCTCTCTCTCTCTCTCTCTCTCTCTCTCCCATACTCAGTACTATACCACCTCACTTCCTAGCTATCACCGTCTCCCCCCCATATAATACAACAATCAGGTACGAATCTCCTATCCGACCCCCGTATCCTTGGTTCCGAGCTCTCCCCTCCCCGCTGCGGAGCTGAAGGCAACCATTCAATCTCCAGCCGCCCACTCCTCCGCTTCGGCCCCCTGCTCCCACTTTTCCTCCCTCTTCTCCTCACCTTTTTCTTTCTTCTCTTTGTTCCCTTAAAGAAATCTCCCTTTGTTCTGTACCTACCCGGTCCCTCTCTCATTCAATTCGCTTTGTTCCTGCCGACACCCGCAATCCAACTTCCCTCAGCTGACCCTCAGTCCATAGGGACCGGACCGCCAGTAATCCCGCCTGAGGTTCGGATTGTCGGTCCTTCCTCACCCCCACCTCACTCCGACAGCCATGTCGCAAGACACCAAGGGCCAAGAACATGAATTGAGGCAGGAGGGTGCCATTGAGACCGCCGTTCAGGCGACTCAAGAACCCCCGGCCGAGGCTGCCGAAAAGGTCTTGGTCGAGGAGACCCGCAAAGCTGGCCTCCCCGCCTTTCAATTCGATCCCGCGACCTCTCCCGAAGATAAAGCCGCCGCGGCCGAAGCGGTATGTCCTCTACCTCCCGTCCTTCCTCTCGTCCTTCCTCCCGTCCTCATCTGGTCGCCGTGCTGACTCCGAACGCTAGCGGGTGCCCCCGGGCCTGCACCGGGATAAGAAACCACAGGGCATGGCCGTCGTCACAGATCGGGTACGTATTCGCGCAATTCTATATCAACCCTGAGATCACCGGGGAGAAAAAAAAAAAAAAAAAAGAGTCTATCTAACGATACGCAGGTTGAAGGCACCCCCGACCCCAATCTCCCTCCACCGACCTCCGCGGCGACGCTGTTGAGCGAAAATGGCAAAGACACCCCCGGCGAGAAGAAGGAGATGGATGATGATATGCGCTGGCACCGGGACCGGACCGGATGGGCTCCGCAGTTCGCCAGGTCGGACGAAGAACTTGAAAAGGAGCGGGAAGAGGGCACCCTCCTCGATCACCAGGATCTTCTCGAGTCCCGTCTCGATGATAAATTCTTTGGAGGTATGCTATGTGTCTCCCGCGGCCCTTGATACCCCGCTGACCAATTCAGACTGGTACCACAATGCCGGCGTCATCGTCTTCGCCTGCCTCATGTCCTGGGTCGTCGCCGTCCTCGGCGGCGGTTTGGCTTGGGTGTTCATCGTCATGGCCGCCTGCAGCACCTACTATCGGACCTCCATCCGTCGCGTTCGGCGAAACTTCCGCGACGACGTCAATCGCGAGATGGCCAAGCAACGGCTCGAGACCGACACGGAGAGCCTGGAGTGGATCAACAGTTTCCTGGTCAAGTTCTGGCCCATCTACGCCCCCGTGCTCTGCGACACCCTCATCAGCTCCGTCGACCAGGTGCTCAGCACCTCGACCCCCGCCATGCTCGACAGTCTGCGCCTGAAGACCTTTATCCTGGGCACCAAGCCCCCCCGCCTGGAGCACGTCAAGACCTACCCCAAGACCGAGGTGGACACCATCATCATGGACTGGAAGTTCAGCTTCACCCCCAACGACACTATGGATTTGACGGCCCGACAGCTGAAGAACAAGATCAACCCCAAGGTCGTGCTCGAGGTGCGCCTGGGTAAGGGTGTTGTCAGCAAGGGTCTCGACGTCATCGTCGAGGACATGGCTTGCAGCGGCCTGATGCGCGTCAAGGTCAAGCTGCAGGTCGCCTTCCCCCACATCGAGCGTGTCGACGTCTGCTTCATGGAGCGGCCCGAACTGGACTACGTCTGTAAGCCCCTGGGTGGCGACACCTTGGGCTTCGACATCAACTTCATCCCCGGCCTGGAGAGCTTCATCAAGGACCAGATCCACAACAACCTGGGCCCCATGATGTACAGCCCCAATGTGTTCCCCATCGAGATCGCCAAGATGCTGTCCGGCAACGCCATGGACCAGGCCATCGGTGTCGTCGCAGTGACTCTCCACGGCGCCCGCCAGCTGAAGAACCCCGACCGCTTCTCTGGCACCCCGGATCCGTACGCCGTCGTCTCGCTCAACAACCGCAACGCCCTTGGCCGCACCAAGACCATCCACGACAGCGACAGCCCCCGCTGGAACGAGACCATCTACGTGATCATCACCTCCTTCGCGGACACGCTCAGCATCACGCCCTACGACTGGAACGAATACCGCAAGGACAAGGAGTTGGGCATTGCCACCTTCGGCCTGGACCGGCTGGAGGAGGAGCCCGAGCACGAAGGCCTGTACCTGGAGGTCATGGCGAGCGGTCGGTCCCGCGGCTCCATCCACGCCGACATCCGCTTCTTCCCCGTCCTCGAGGGCCGCCAGCTGGAGAACGGCGAGGTGGAGCCGGCCCCCGAGATGAACACCGGTATCGCCCGGTACACGGTGGAGCAGGCCAAGGACCTGGATTCGAGCAAGAGTCTCGTGGGCCTGCTTAACCCTTACGGCGTCCTGCTGCTGAACGGCAAGGAGATCCACATCACCAACAAGCTGAAGCGCACCAACAACCCCATCTTCCAGAACGCGTCCAAGGAGTTCCTGGTCACCGACCGCAAGAACGCCCGCCTGGGTCTTCTGATCAAGGACGACCGCGACCTCGCCCGCGACCCGGTCCTGGGCAGCTACCAGATCAAGATGAACGACATGTTCAAGATGATGGAGAAGGGTCACCAGTGGTTCCACCTCCACGGCGCCAAGAGCGGCCGCGTCAAGCTGACCCTCGACTGGAAGCCCGTGGCCGTCGGCGGCATCGCCGGCAGCTCCGGCTACGTCGACCCCATCGGCGTCATGCGCATCCACTTCAAGCGCGCCACGGACCTGCGCAACCTGGAGAAGATGGGCAAGTCGGACCCGTACGCGCGCGTTCTGCTCTCGGGCTACCAGAAGGCCCGCACGGTCACCTTCCGGAGCAACCTCAACCCGGACTGGGACGAGGTCATCTACGTGCCGATCCACAGCGCCCGCGAGAAGCTCACCCTGGAGGTTATGGACGAGGAGTCCGTCGGCAGCGACCGGACTCTGGGTGCCGTCGAGATATCCGCCGCCGACTACGCCCGAGAGAACGAGCAAGGCGAGTACGAGATCGACGACGAGAAGCAGGATCTCACGAGCGGCCTGCGCATCGGATCCGGGCCCGTCAAGGGTAATCTCCACTACACCGTGGCGTTCTACCCCACGATCCCGGTGATCAACCCCGACGACGAGCAGGAGGAGGACGAGCTGGAGGACGGCCTCACCGCGGATGGCGAGGGCAGCGAGGGGGCCCGCAAGAGCGTCGAGTCCCGGCGCAAGGGCTACCACTCCAAGAACGTGAGCGTGGATTCCAAGGCCTCCGCCAAGGACCTCAGCTCCAATGGCAATCTGACCCCGGAACCGCGGTCTCTGAGCCGCGCGCGGAGCAACGAATCGCTCGGGTCAAAGGCGCTGGCGTCCCCGACTACGATGAGGGACTCGGAGACCATGTCGGTGCGGTCTATCAAAGAAGTGCCCAAGACGTTTATTCCCGCGGAGGATCTGGCCCAATACGGTTTGTTTTTTTGCCCTGTCCCTCTTGTCAGCGTGTACTGACCGATGTCACTTGCAGAGTCCGGTTTCTTCGTGTTCAAGTTCCATGAGGTCCACCTGGCCCATAGCAATGTGCAGGTGGAGGTGCTGATGGACGACCATATGTTTGCGTCGTACTCTACCGGCAAGATCCGCACTAAGGTTGCTCAGATCGAAGACAGTACGTTATCTCCCCCGGCCCCTTGATTAAATGATGCTGACGATCGTAGTTGGTGACGCTTTCGTTCGGGAACTGGAGTTCTCCAAGGTCACCCTGCGGATCGTGGACAAGGATGACCACGAGGACAACAGTGATGATCACACACTGTCGAAGCTGACTGGCGACACGCTCAGCACGCTGCAGCGCATCCTGTATACCCCGACGGAGCTCAGTCTTCGCTCCAATGACGGGGAGATCAGCAAGGTCACCGTCAGCGCGCGGTACATTCCAGTCAAGATGAAGCTGGACCCGTCGGAGAGCATCAACAACATGGGCACGCTGCGGGTCAATGTCATGGACGCGGCCGAACTGCCGTCGGCGGACCGCAACGGGTTCAGTGACCCCTACTGCAAGTTCCGCCTGGACGACAAGGAGGTGTACAAGACTAAGGTGCAGAAAAAGACGCTCCACCCGTCGTGGAACGAGTGGTTCGAGGCACCGGTCAAGTCCCGGATTGGGGCGAAGTTCCGCTGCGACGTCTACGACTGGGACTTTGGCGACAAGGCGGACTACCTGGGCGGCACCGGCATCGACCTGGAGGCGCTCGAGCCGTTCCAGAACCGGGAGGTGTCGCTGCCGCTGGATGGCAAGTCCGGCGCTATCCGGCTGAACCTGCTGTTCAAGCCCTCGTACGTGATCCGATCGCGACAAGGATCGTCGACGTTCTCGGGCACGTTCGCCACGCCCGGCAAGATCGTCGGCGCACCCGTCAAGGGCGTGGGCTTCGTCGGAGGCAACGTCATCAAGGGTGCCTCGTTCCTCAAACACGGGATCATGTCGCGATTCCGCGGAGACGACGGCTCCAGCATCCACGAGGGCGACGAGGCCGAGGAAGGGTCGTCGGCGTCGCCGCCGCCGGCGGTGGCCCCCTCGCACCAGCATCAGTCCTCCACTGACACGGTCCCGGTGCCGTCGGCCATCCTGGTGGACGGCGCCACGCCGTCCAGCAACGGGCTCCAGCACGGGCGCACGCGCAGCCTGGTGTCGCACTACGGCGACCGGCTGGGGATCGGCAGCGGTGGCGGCCGGGGCGACAGCGGGACCGCATCGATCTCGGTGGTCTCGGCGAGTGGTTTCCCGGCGTCGGCCAACGTGCGGGTGTCGGTGCGCGCGGTGGGGCCCAAGGGGGCGAAGGAGGTATTGAAGACGAAGGCGCAGCGGGCGAGCGATGGCGAGGCCGTGCAGTTCGAGGGATCGAACGCGTCGTGCCGGGTGCACAACACGACGGCGGACGCGCAGTACCAGGTGCGGGTTGTGGACCACGCGACGTTCGGATCGGACACCGGGCTCGGCGAGGCGATGTTCTTCGTGGACGACCAGGGGTCTGTGGCCGGGCAGGACAAGGCGATCGCCGTGGGCGAGGGCACGGTCACGGTCCGGAGCAGTTTCTCGGTGCCCGACGGGGGAGCCGCGGGTGGAGGGTTGCGACCCGGCACGGCACACTCGAATGGGGGAGGGGATGGGTCCTCGGATGGGGGGGCGGATAGTCCAGAGTCGAAGAAGATGCGACGGAGCTTTTTGAGTAAGCGGAGCGTGAGTGGTGCTTAATTTTTTTTTTTATTATTTTAACTTTTTCTATTTTATTGTTATTGCTTGTTTATTGTATGGTATATGGTATACATGGGATGGATGGATGGATGGATGGCGGGGGCCTTGATTGATGCCTGATGAGTTTCTTTTTCTTCCTTTGTTCAATGGTTTCTGACGCTGCATCGATGCATTGCAATTGGGCTCGAGCGAGATATCCGATCTTGAATTAGATTCTTTTCGAATTACCGTACCTCCACCAATCGAGCGTTTGGTAGACACACCGCCTGTTGACATGTTTGGACAAGATCTCTGTCTGGAACTGCAAGATGGCGCGTGACGTGAAGATATTGACGCTGTTGTAACTCCGACGGTGGATTGACGGTTAGGTTTGAGATGGCCGTCTTATGAGTGGGTGTTCCACATTGATGATTGTCCTATATTTATAGAATATTATTGATTATCATGTATTCTAGACGTTATATCACGATATAACCATGGATCTCAATATCCAGCGACAGGGAGGAATACAATAAAACCAATAAAAAGACTAATATAGGGAGAGGAATAGTAATGGTTAGTCATATAATAGTATTAATAGTCTATAGAACCCACAAAACAGGGTCACCAACGAAATAGATTAAGATAAGCTGCTGGTGACGAGGCCAAGTGGAGCCGTCTGGACCAGATTCGGGATATTAGGGGAATAGGGGCTGGCCAGACCGGTGGATTGGTGCGACTGGGATGGTTTCATCTTTTCTGTTCAGTTTCTCCGGTCTTGACCAGAGTCTGTTGCATCTGGTGAATTCTCAATTGACATTCAGCCTGTTGGGTAGGTAGAGAGTCCTGGAGGATGTTGAAGTACTGGTACCTGATGGTATTCATGTCTGGATGCCTGAGGGGCCCGGGCTGGTCCTGTATTACGGTCCGGTACGGTAATCTGTCAATACCGGAACAGGAACTTTTCCCCACTGCTGTTATGATTATTGATGCTCCTGATGAGGATCAAGTATTTATGTTTATCGTCATCGCCGTTTTCATCTCGCTCGCTTCTCTTCTTTCTCTTCTCTGTCTTTTGAACTCTCATCTCTTCTCTCAATTCCTCGCAAAACTCTCAATTGTCTCTTCTTGACTCAATATTCACCCTCTTGATATCCTCATCCCCCTCCCTCCGACGAATCTAAGGTATGATGACGCAGCCCAAGAGATCGACACTCTGGCGTGGCAACTTCCCCTCCTCCCTGCTCCTCAATTAAACCCAACCCACATCCCCCTCCTCTCCTCTTCTCTCCCTCTCCCTCTCCCTCTCTCTTCTTCCCCCCTTTCCCCTCCTTTTCATCCCTCTTCTCCCTCACTTCTCCTGCAGATTTTCCCTCTCAACCATTGACTCTCTTTGCTCAATTCCTCAATTAACCCATCATAGTCATCATGGCAACGAAAGCTTTGCCCGCTCACCTGCGAGCCCCCGCCAATGATGCCGCCGCGGGCTTTGGCAAGCATCATGGCAAGTCCCAGTCTCATATGGTATGTAATGCTTCCGCTTGATCCTTCCCAATGATGACAATCACTAAGAATGACCAGGCCTTTGAAAATGCCTCGACGAGCGTCGCGGCCTCCCAGATGCGCAACGCCCTCAACGCCCTCGCCGAGACCGTCCCCGACGAATCCGAACGGAAGCGCTTCGAGGCCGAGACCGACAACTTCTTCGCCCTTTTCCGTCGCTTTCTCAATGACAAGGCCAAGGGCAACGCCGTCAACTGGGACCGTATCGCGCCCCCCCAGCCCTCCCAGGTCGTCAACTACGACGACCTGGGCGGCGATGCCGCCGTCGAGTTCCTCAACAAGCTCGCCGTCGTCAAGCTGAACGGCGGTCTCGGCACCTCCATGGGCTGCGTCGGCCCCAAGTCCGTCATCGAGGTCCGCGAGGGCATGTCCTTCCTCGATCTCTCCGTCCGCCAGATCGAGCACCTCAACCGCACCTTCAACGTCAACGTCCCCTTCGTCCTGATGAACTCCTTCAACACCGACCAGGACACCCAGTCCATCATCAAGAAGTACCAGGGCCACAACGTCGACATCATCACCTTCAACCAGTCCCGCTACCCCCGCATCATCAAGGACTCCCTGCTCCCCGCCCCCAAGAGCTATGACGCCCCGCTCCAGGACTGGTACCCCCCGGGCCACGGTGACGTCTTTGAGTCCCTGTACAACTCGGGCACCCTCGACAAGCTGCTCGAGCGCGGCGTCGAGTACATCTTCCTCTCCAACGCCGACAACCTCGGCGCCGTCGTCGACCTGCGCATCCTGCAGCACATGGTCGACACCCAGTCCGAGTACATCATGGAGTTGACCGACAAGACCAAGGCCGACGTCAAGGGTGGTACCATCATCGACTACGAGGGCAAGGCCCGCCTGCTCGAGATCGCCCAGGTCCCCAAGGAGCACGTCAACGAGTTCAAGTCCATCAAGAAGTTCAAGTACTTCAACACCAACAACATCTGGATGAGCCTGCGCGCCATCAAGCGCGTCGTCGAGGAGAACGAGCTCGAGATGGAGATCATCGCCAACGAGAAGTCCATCCCCGCCGACAAGAAGGGGGACGCCGACCAGGCCATCTATCAGCTGGAGACCGCCGTCGGCGCCGCCATCCGCCACTTCCGCAACGCCCACGGCGTCAACGTGCCCCGCCGCCGCTTCCTCCCCGTCAAGACCTGCTCCGACCTGCTCCTCGTCAAGTCCGACCTGTACCGCCTCGAGCACGGCCAGCTCGTCATGGACCCCAACCGCTTCGGCGGTGTCCCCGTCATCAAGCTCGGCTCCGACTTCAAGAAGGTCTCCGACTTCCAGAAGCACATCCCCAGCATCCCGCGCATCGTCGAACTCGACCACCTGACCATCACCGGCGCCGTCAACCTCGGCCGCAACGTGACCCTCAAGGGTACGGTCATCATCGTTGCCACGGAAGGAAGCACCATCGACGTGCCTCCGGGGTCGGTTCTCGAGAACTGCGTGGTGCAGGGTAGCTTGCGGATTCTGGAGCATTAATTCTTTTTCTTTTTTATTTAATTTTTTTTTGACACTGTCAAAAAAAAAGGTAGATTGCATCTTTTTTTCATTCTTCTTTATTTATCTTCTTTATTTATTATTATTTTGGTTGTGCGGTCGATCTAGTTTTGACTGGGATTGGTTGAGGCGCATTTCATGGATCCATGCGACGTGAGAGAGAAAACGACTGTTGTTGGGTGCATCCAGCGTTATAATTGTTGACTTTCTTTTGTGCTTTGGTGTTGATTATTATTATTATATTATTTTTTTTTTTCTACTATATCCTTTTTCCCTGAGATGTACTGAGCTGTGACAAGCTTCATACGCTGCTCAAGCTTTAAGCTTTCTTAGACTGTCAGATCACTAAGCAACCAGGACCGGAATTATGATCAACTAATGGGACTGCATCGGCTCCGACTCCGGCTTCGACTCCCACTTCCACACCTATGAGTGAACCAGACTGGTTCCTCTGGTTGACGGCACCATCTACCGGGGACCGACGGCAGTCCTGACCGAAAAATGCCAGGTGAACCGGCTCCCTCAGGCGTCATCTCCATCTATCCCCCTCACGCCGCCCGCGTCATTTCCCCCATTGTGTCAGGTCTAGATGCATCTGTCTCTCTAGACTTTCCCTCCAGCTTCATCCTGATTCCTCACCTCCGTGATTTATAACATAGTTCGTTCATGAAGGGGGGCTCCTTCTCCGTCTGCCTCCTCCCCCCTCAGGCAGGTGAACGGAAGAATGGGTGGAAATAGAATACATAAATGTAAATCAAACGGGCGGCAATTGCTACTGTTCTTTTTTCCACTCGATATACAGATGGCATCAATACCATACTAGGTGACTCCACCTAGACAATGTCGTTCGATCGCTCCTGCCGTGTTCTATACCGTGCTGAACGCTCCAACGATTATGACTGAATACCTTCCGCTCTTCCGTGCCCTATACAATCTTGTTTAAACGCTCTAACAATCAGTCATGGCTGAGTCTCCTGCCTTCGTTCGTGTCCCGCCCCGTCCCCTCGCGCCTGGTCCATCGCCCACTATGGACGTGAGTCAGGGCGAGAGTAGCGCTGCTGGTGCGAGGAGTCGGCCGCGCGATCCGCCGAAGAAGAGGGTGTCGGTGGCTTGTACGAGCTGTAAGAAATCTAAACGCAAGGTGTGTATTTCCATCAATCAATCCATCAATCCATCCATCCATCCATCTATCCACCTATTCGTTAGTTGTGGTCTCAGTCATACTGACGGAATTAGTGCTCCGGCGTCAAGCCCTGCGATAATTGCGTGGCCTACGCCCGAGTGTGCCACTTTGACAAAAGCCTCGATAATCGTCGTCGCGTGGCCGCCAAACGCACCTCGGACGATCTCACCTATTTCCTGGAACTGTGCCATGATCTGTGCCGCATCATGCGCTCCGAAGACAGCGCCCACGGCCTCCGCCTCTTGCAGTTCCTCCGCGAGGGCCCTCCTATCATGGTTGCTCGCGACCCCGCTCGCCCTGAGGATCATCCCGTGCGTCCCGAGTATCTCCGCGCTTTCCTCGACGACACTCTTGTCGATATGGGCGTTTTTGATGGTGGCGCTGGTGGTGATGGTAGTGGCGGTGGTGATGGTGATGGTGGTGGTGGTGGCGGTGACACCGGTGCAGCCGAAGCCCAGGTGCAGGAGATGCCCGCCGACATGGACGTCGAGGGCCCGTCTCCCAGCCCGGCCCCGGGCCCTTCCTCCCATCCGCAGGTCATGGACATCCACTATCTGTGCGATGAGTTGCTGTACCGCGTGCCCGCCGCGCCGTGGACTTCCGTCACCGACGACCCTAACCTTGTCTCCCACCTGGTATCCCTCTACTTCACCTGGGACTACCCCTTTAACCTGTTTCTCGATCGTGACGTCTTCCTCCGTCATATGGCCCGCGGCGATCTCCGATCGGATCTCTGCTCCCCATTTTTGGTCAATGCTTTGTTGACCAACGCTTGTGTAAGTTGTTGCCTCTCCTTCTTTCCGCTCCTCGTCCGCTTGTTCTTGTATTCAATACGTAGGGACTGTTGGTGGCGCGGTGAGACCATGGCTGACGACCGTAGTTCTACTCGGATTATTCGGAAACTTATGTCAACACCCACGATGTTGTCTCCAAGGGTGCTCGTTTCTTGGTTGAGGCTGAGCGTCTGTGGAAGGAGGAATCAGCCAAGTTCAGCTTGCCGTTCTTACAGGGCATGTTGATGCTTTATGTCCGGTATTCAATCGCCGGTGCCGATGACATGGGGTATCGCGTGCTACACCAGGCCATCTGGACCGGCGAGTCCCTGGGTTTGATAGGCCCCGGCAGACCGGTGCTTCCCACCCAATCCTCCGAGGATATGGAGATATCTCTTAAGCAGACGGCTTGGGGGCTGTTAAACATTGAAACGCAGGTTTAACCCCTTTTGTAACAAAAGTTGGCCGCACTGACTCACCATTCAGGATCGTGCATCCCAGTTTCCTGCGCCCCAGTATCATTCGCAGTGTCAACCTGCCGCCTCCGCCGGGCGCTCGACCCGACGATGTAGCCATGTGGAAGCCCTATCCGTCCGATCGCGCCGCCCGCCCCTCGCATTTCGACCGGTATTTCGAGGCATCGTGCGCACTGTCCGAGATCGCCCGCGACATGTCGCAGGCCCTTTTCCCCCCCAACAGCCCCGCCCTGACCCTGGCCCTCCAGTCCCAGGCCCAGGAGACCTTCTACGACCGCTTGCAAGCATGGCTCAATCGTCTGCCCGAGACCTTCCATCCGGACCGACAACCTCCGCCGTATATTCTTCTTCTCAGGTGATTCATTCCCTTCCCCCTCTCCCTGGACCCTAAGGGCCAAACGGAATACAAGGTCAGCTGATACTTGAAAACGATAGCATGCGCTACCACACCCTCGTCATCATCTTGGTCTCGCTACGGCCCCTGTCCCAACCGTCCAGCCACGCGTCCGGAGGACCCCAAACTCCCGTGAGCCCCCCCGGTCTCAGTCCGCTCTCCACGCTCGACCCCGGCCAGATCATCCAGGAGTCGGCGCGCGCCATCTCCATCCTGGCGTCGTGCCACCGACGCGAATACAGCATGAAGTGGGCGCACCACTTCGCGCTGTACGCCCTCAACCTGGCCCTGTTCGTCATGGCAAACGGACACGCGTTCGACATTCTCGAGCCGCATTTTCTCTCGCTTGCCAGCTCCTTCGCCGACGTCGCCGGCTGCTCCCAGCTCGGTCGCAACCTATTATACCTCTTCCATCTCTTCGTCTGCGGTCGCGGCCAAAGTTACCGCGTCCGCCAGTCGGCCGACATCTCCGACGAGCTGAAGATGCTTCTCGATGACGAACCTAGAGTGCCCTCCCCGTGGGTTCCCTACACTGTTGGATTAAACAAACTGGACATTGGGCATTACGGTGGTGTACCGTGCCGGGACGGCGAGTGGAGCCTCTTACATATGCTCGATTGCTACGAGAGTTTGAGTTTGGGGAAGGATGAGGTTGCGCCTGTTCGGTTTCCAGAAGGTGTTTAACTGTCATTCTTTTTGTTTTCTGAATGGTTACAATTTGCTCTGTTGCTTTATTATCCTTGCTATCGCTTTTTTCGTCCTTTTCGGTATATGTCTATTACTTAAGGCGACCGCTATCTTCTTTGCGCCGATCACTGACTGGTCTCGCCATGACGGCATTATGACTGGCGTGCTTTCCTTCCCCCCGGTTGATCCTGCTTGTTCCTTGTTTCATTGCTCCATCTCCTTATATTTTGTTGGGTACCCTCTCGATTTTTGACTTTACCCGGCATATCGCGTTTGTGGTTGCGCCAGAGTCGACTCCCTCGAATTGGCCCGTCCGCCGTGGTGCGTGGCCTTTGATGACGTCACTGTCCACCTTGGGTCATCCATCTCATGCATGCCTTACCCATATTTCTCCCATTCGCCTTCCTTGTCATGGGTTTCCCAATGTCCCTTTCCTAGTCATGATTCCCCGGTCTGTGTAATTGTCTGTATATCATGTTTGGTTTTTCCCCCGTTTCTTCTTTTCCATCTATACATGTTCTACTTCTATTAGGGAATTTTCCCACCCGCCCCAGCCGTGACATTTGGAGATGGATCAGAACTCCCCCTCACCCTTCCTCGTCAATGTCCTCCGCGATGATCTCTATGGTGGGACAGACCCCAACGTCGCCTCATCCTGGCATGCAGGCATGAGTCCGGGCTCGTCGTGGGCGCCACCCTCCGGGGGCGCCGAATTCACACCGTACGCCATGCCGCCTCCACAGTTCTACGAACCGTCGATGCTGCATGCCCCTCCTCCTCCGACGCCGTCGTATGACTTCCCCATGCCCGCCGCACCCCCGAAGGTACCTATTCCGCGTGCGTCAGGCTTCGGCACCCATTCGCAGCGCCGCCGCTCCGCCCGCGCCTGTGAACCCTGCCGCCAGCGAAAGATCAAGTGCGACGGGACCCGGCCGAGTTGCAAGCAATGCGTCGAGAACCAGGTCAAGTGCTTCTACTTGGACGTCAAGCGGGTCCGCGAGCAGAAGGAGCTGGGCGCGCTGGCGAAGAAGGTCGAACGGTATGAGAGGTTGCTGGAAGAGCTGGAGTCGGATGTCGATGATGCTAGTGCCCGGCGTATCCGGAGGGCTTTGAGTGTATTTCATTCCCTTTCCTCTTATGAATGCTATTTATACTGCAACCTTGAGATAATGGGTTCTTTTCATATATGGATACTCTTTATATATGGAGGCTGTTCATATGGATGCTCTTGATATATGGATGCTCTCCATATATCAACAGCCCTCCCTTTCAAATACCCCACTACAATCAAAGTGACGCGAGATGCTCATATCGAACAGGCAGACCCCGTCTCCGTTGACGAACCTACCTCAGAGTCCGAGAAATCCGACTCTTCCATCGGATCCCTCGACGATATCGACCTCGTCGACGAGGACCTCAACCGCAGCGAGAAAACCATCGCCATGGGCTTCTTCGGCAAAAACTCTGAAGTCTCCTGGATGCAAAAGCTCGAAGACGAAGCCTCCTTGCGCAGCCAGGACACGGCCCCCGACGACGCGCACCCAGACCAGCAGCAGCAGCAGCAGCAGCAGCAGCAGGCTCACGGCTCGCCCCCCAAGCATACGGACCAGCGCACCCATCACCACAAGCCAGGCCCCTCCATCGCCACCATGAGCTACCACCTCGACGATCTCAGCATCCCCTTCCTCGACCACGTCGACGCCTACGCCCTGCCCCCCAAACCCCTCGCAGACCGCCTCTTCTCAGCTTACATGGAGTCCGTCCACCCCGGCTTCAACGTCATCCGCAAATCGACCTTCCTCGCCCAATACCGCCAGTTCTACCGCCAGCCGTCCCACCCCCCGCCCCGCTGGCTCGCCATCCTGAACATGATCTTCGCGATCGGGTGTCGGTATTGTTGCTTCACGGATAGTGCGGAGGATCCCGACTGTGACGACCTGGTTTATCTGACGCGCGCGCGCAAGTTGAGTCTGGGCTCGAATGTCCTCTTTGAACATGCCGATTTGCAGCAGATTCAGGCGGAGTTCTTGGCTGCGCTTTATTTGGTCGTTATGGGGCAGGTTAATCGGTATGATCTTTTTCTCTCCTTTTATTGCTTGTTTGGTTTATTGTGTGCTTCAACTTTATTATGCACTTCGATCTGAGTGCTCTATTTCCTCCCACTTCTCTGTTCTCTTCCCACTTTCGAAGTGAATCGTTCTATTCATTGCGCTTGTGGGAATGGAATTCTCGTGCTTATGCAATTCGTCATGCCCCTGTTCTTATCGTTATTCTCTTCTGCTTTCTATGCTCCTTCCATCATGCTTGAAAAGACAATTGAAAGAACAATTAAAGTACTAACAATAGCAGCGCGTTCAAATTCTCCAGTGTCGCTTTGCGATCAGCGGTCTCCCTAGGAATCAACCTCCGTTTCGTTGACGACCGCACTCACCATGCCGCCAAAGAAGCTCGTTCCCGGCTCTGGTGGTCCATCTATCTACTAGAGCATCTGCTGACCACCATGACCGGTCGAGTGTCCTGCGTCGGGGAGGACCTCAGTGCGACGCCTCTTCCCATCCCGTTCGAGGAAGAAGACTTTGGGCGCGCTGATGTGCAGCGACTCTTCCACAACCCGAATGAGCGCGCCCACCGCCTGAAGCTCACGCTCCTACAGTCCGACGAAGAAGCCAAGGTCAGCGCAGAGTGGCTCGCGCAGTGCGAGCCCAGCGCGTCGCTGTTCTTCCACTGCCTGGTTGATCTCGCCACCATCACGCAGGCCATCATCACCAAGATATACAGCATCCACGGACTGCGCGAACGCTCCAGCAAAGTTGAGCGCCGCATCCGCCGCTACAGCCATACGCTCGACCTCTGGCTCGCCAAGGTGCCCCCCGCCTACCGCTTCGACCCTGTCCCGCCGTCCTCACAGTCGCCCACCACCAACCCCCTCGCCGGCGCTACAACCGCCAACGAGCGAGAACGCGTCTCCCTCGCCATCAGCTTCTACTCCTCCCGACTGACGCTCTGTCGCCCCTGTCTCACGCACACTACCTGGCGACCCGCCCCGCAAGACAGCGGGATCGAACCTCCAGGACGACTCCCCCCGCGCGCTCAGCTCCGCTACGACCTGGCGCGCACCTGCCTCCAGTCCGCCTGCAGCCTCATCTCCATCCTCCCCGACACGCCAGACATGGAATGGCTGGCGCGCACGACCCCCTGGTGGAGCATCCTGCACTTCGTCATGCAAGCCACCACGGCGCTCCTCCTCGGCCTCAGCTGCTGGCCATCCCACTCCCCCGACAGCGAAGGCGGAAGGAGAAGCAGAAGCAGAAGCAGCAGCGCGACCCGCGGCGGTCGCAGCGAGAGCGCCCCACGACAAGACAACTTCCCCAACCAGTCCTTCCCGCACCTCAGCGGCACGACTGCGTCCTCCTCCACCGTAACACCGGGCCCTGGCTCCTCCCTCAACACCAACACCGGCACCAGCACCCCCAACACAAGCATCAGCGGCGCTTCCACCGCCCGACCCGCTCGAAGAAACCCCGCACGCCGCCTAAGCTCCTTCTCCAGCGCCCCTTCTTCCAGTACCTCAGACCAACACCAACACCAACACCGCCAATTCACCCCTCCCGGTGGAACCGGCCATTCCGGCGACGAGCTCTCCATCCCATCCTTGATTCGACACACCAAGAAGGCCTTCATCTGGCTTTACGAGATGGGCCGCACGACCGCAGCCGCGCGTCGAGCCTTTCTACACTGCGATAGTTTCCTCCGACGCATCGCTCCAAGTCTTGGTCTGGATGTGAGCGATTGGCCTGGTGCAGAGTCGTTGCCTGTGCAGCCGAGTGGGGCGGGCGAAGCTGTGGGGTTGGGGGCGGGAAAGGGGGTGGTCAGTGGGGATATGAATGGGGATGGGGATGGATTATGACGGTGATTTTTTTCTTATTTTTCTTTTTTCCTTTCCTTTTCTTTCTTTCTTTCTCTCTTTCTTGATTTCATTTTTCCCCCCCCTGGTTTACGGGTTTGTTTAGTTGGGGTTAGGTTTGGTTGGTTTAGATTGGGTTTGGTAGATTGGTATAATTGAGTTATTATTATCATTTTCTAATTATTGTGTTTGTTGTAGAAGTGGTCTTAATAGGTGTTTTGATAGATAGTATATATAGTGTGCCTGGGATACTGGGCAAGAGCACTCAGTATAGTATCGAGATATAGGACACCCAGGCAATTATTATGCCGCTTGACTAAAAGAATATCATAGACCAACTCTGCCCAGTTAGATAAATGTGGCTTGTATATCACAGTAAAATTGTCTTGTGGTTGAGTGGTATGATAGTGTAGCGCTCGGGGCTGGTCATGAAGTTTTGGGGGTAGTAGTATTGAGTATTAGGTTTGAGTATCTAGATTGAGTATTGAGATTGAGTATTGAGTTTAGAAAGAGTGTAGGATGTAGAGTATATATAGAGCGTAGGGCGTAGAGTATCATCAAGTTTTGAGTATTGCACTCACTGAGTAATGTTTTCAATCAACCAAGCAAATAGTTGAGATTCGAAGGATATGTCAGTCAACAAAATATAATGTCATACAGCGTAAGTCAAGTTGTTATGTAGCAGCGTAGCAGGTAACAAGTATATGCATATAGTAGTTGGTAGTTGGTAGTCGGTAGTAGATAGTGAGAAGGTAGTAGCCAGTAGGTAACTAGTAGTCATTATTAGGTAGTTAGTAGTAGATGATGAGTAGGGAGTAGTGAGCAGTATGGCACTGTCACATGTAGTAAATAATAATCAATATCCTGTATATTAAAAGAGATGCTACTTACCACTCGCTACAGTGTATATCATGATATTTGGCGCTTCGTGAGTACGTGACTTTTATGATATCTGTCTTACAGTGCGACATAGTACATATTGTACAAGTACCAGAAATCCAGTCTACCGTACCCCGGTACGCATACTACATGGACATACTAGGATTTAAACTAGTATAGTATCTTGAAGTATGATATAATGAACCATTCAGTTAATATAATATGCTCATGATGTGGACCCATCACAAATAATGATAATGATAATGATAATGATAATAATCATATAATAGTAATAGTAATAATAGACAGAGAAATCGCATAAACACAACGAAACCGTATCAAAGCAAATAACTCGAAAAAAACCAAAGAATAGATAGATAAATATTGCCACCCGCATCGCAACCCAAACTGTAAAAAAAAATAAAATAAATAGATAACTACATTGACTGTGGACTCTGATTACTGCATCTGAGGCAAGATAAATCCCCTCTTGCGCGGATCATCGTCCATTCCTCCCTTCTGGCCCCGGTTCAGCATCATCGGGTCGTGCGGCGCGTGCGACGCTGCCGCGGCGGCGGCGTTGTGGTGAGTGGCCTGGAAGGGCATCTGCATGTGCATGTGCATTGGGTGGTGCTGCGCATGCGTGGGCGCCGTCGCCCCCTGAGCTTGGAGGTGCTGTGGGTGTTGTTGCTGCAGGTGCTGGAGATGCTGGAGGTGAGGCTGTGGGCGCTGGAGGTGGGCTTGCGCTTGCGCTTGCGCCTGGACGGCTGCATGGTTGTGCTGGTGCGGATGCTGGAGGTGTTGTTGCTGATGCGGGTGTTTCTGCTGATGCGCTTGATGCTGATGCGGATGCTGTGGTTGTTGGGGCGGCTGCTGTTGCTGTGAATGCTGTGAATGTTGTGGATGCTGTGGATGCTGGGTATGTTGGTGGTGTTGCTGATGTTGCTGGTGCTGCTGATGCTGCGGATGCTGCTGGTGTTGCTGGTGTTGCTGATGTTGCTGATGTTGTTGATGTTGCTGCTGCTGCTGTTGCTGATGTTGCTGGTGTTGTTGAAGCTGCGGATGCTGCGGATGCTGCATGGGTAGCTGCATCGGGGTCTTCTGCACATGCGCTTGGAGAGGCATCTGGTGGTGCTGTGGTTGCGGTTGCGGTTGCGGCTGGGCCTGGGCCTGGGCCTGAACCTGCGACAACGCCGGCTGCGCCGACAACGATCCCGAGCCTCCGTTGGGCGTCGCCTGGGATGAACCCTGCGTCGGAGCCGGAGCGGGCGTGGGCCCGTGGCTCCCGGGCGCCTGAGCCTGACCGGGAGCCGCACCCGGAGCCTGACCCGGAGCTTGACCCTGGGCTTGGGCCTGGGCTTGAGCCTCGGCTTCCTCGGCGGCCTTCCGCGCGGCCACGTCTGCCTTGCGCGGTCGTCCCCGAGGTCGGCCGGTCCCCGGCTTCGAGGACGGCTTGCGCGGACGCTTGGGCCGAGGGGGCGCGTTCGGGTCGATCTCGGACTTGCGCGGGCGGCCCCGTCGGCGCTTCGCCGGGACGACGGTCCCGTCGGGGTTGGTGATCATGAGCGGCGCGCCTGGGGCAGAGGGGCCGGCGGTGGCCACGGCGCCCGTCGACGCGTCCGGAATCGTGGGCGCCCCGGGCATGTGGGGCTCCCCGGGGCCGGGGGCCGGGCCAGCGACAGCACCATCCTTGGGGGGCTTGGGCTCCTTGGGCTTGCGGGGCTTGCGCTTCTTGGGTAGCGGCTGACCGTCCTCGCCGAGAACCTCCGACTTGCGGGGGCGGCCTCGTTTCTTCGGGGTGGCCGTCTTGTCCGCGGCAGGCGGATTTTGACCCGGAGTCTCGGTGTAGAAGGCGGGGACGGGTCCGGGGGGCGGGTCGGCGACACCGATGGTGGTGGCATTCTGGAGGGGATGGGGCTGTTGGGCGGGAGACGCGGCGGCGGGCTTGGGCGGCGGCGGCTGCTTCTTCCGTGGCTTGGGGGTCGGTTCGGGCTGGGTGGGCTGGATAGGCTCACCAAGCAAATCGATGGTGCCGGTCATGGCAGACGCCGGGGTCACCGACGACGGCGGAGCCCGCGCGGGGGGGACCGCTGCGGCAGGCTGAGCCTGGGCGGTCGGCTGCGGGGTCGAGGTCGCCTGGGGCGCCTGGGAGACGGCCGGTTGGACGAGGGACCGAGGCGACTGCTGGGCCTGCTGGTAGGGGGAGGGCTGAGACTGCGGGTACGAGGACGGCGGCTGCGCGTGCGGGTACTGGCGGGAGAAGGCCTGCGGGGGTTGGAACTGGGCGGGTTGCTGAGACTGAGCCTGATAGGGCGACCGCTGGGCCTGCTGCTGATACCGGGGGAGTTGCTGGTATTGCGCCTGTTGTGCCTGTTGTGCTTGTTGCGCCTGCTGGTGCTGCTGTTGCTGTTGTTGCTGCTGCTGCTGATAAGTCTGCTGGACGTGGTGCTGGTAGGGCGAGGCCTGGGCGGCCGCCTGGGCCTGATAAGGAGAGGCTTGGGCCTGGGATTGGTAAGGGGAAGCCTGGGCGGCCGGGTGGGGTTGATACGCCTGTTGGGCCGCGTAGGACTGCGGCTGGGTGGAGGCGAAGTGGGCCTGTTGATGCTGGGGTTGAGTGGTGGTGAGCATGGGCGAGGCAGCGGCCGGAGAGGTCCCAGCGGGATGAGTGGCCTGGCGCTGCAGGTGCGAATGTTGCTGTTGCTGCTGCTGCTGTTGTTGCTGCTGCTGCTGTAGACGCTCGAGTGACTGCTGCGGGGATCCCAAGGTCATAGCGTGTGCGTGGGGGGACAGAGTGGTGGCCTGTGGGTTCATGGCGTTGGGGTGGGCGCGAAAGTTGGCCATGGGGTTCATATTCCGCTGCAGGTTCTGCAAGGACAGGTAGGGATCCTTGAGCTGGCCGACAGAGTCTGAATTGCGCGACAGGAGATCGGAAGAGCCCTGTGTGGGGTAGTGGTTGGGAAAGGTGCCGAAATTGCCGCCCGTGGGGAGACCGACCAGCGGCGCCGACGAGGCGGGGGTCATCTTGCGGAGATCGGGGGAGTGCGCAGCGGCCACATCTGCGGCGGAAGGACCACGGAGAAGACTGCCGGTACTAATATTAGACGCCTGGTGAGCGTGTCCAGCCGAACTCATGGACGGCGACTGCAGCGAATGTTGCTGGTGTTGTTGATGTTGTTGCTGCTGCGGGTGCTGCTGGGCGGTCTGCGGGGGGCGAGGGTGGAAGGAATGACCACCGTAGCCCATCATGATGGGCGAAGAGCGCCGTCAGAGTCCGGGCGCGCAGGAGGAGATAGGCAATGGGTGAATGGAGAGGGGGGTTGAATGGGATAGAAAGTGGGAAGTGATAGTGATGCGTGGTCGCGCAGGATCGGCGGCGTCAGACGGACATGTGACGCGTGATAGATGGATGGATGGGAGGGGGGACAGATGGCAAGATGATGCAACAATTGAGAAATGAAGCGACTGCGGGGGAGAAAGACGAGAGTCCCGAAGAGAGTCCAGAGGTGAGAAGTGAGGTTAAACTCAAGACCGAGAGAGGACGTTGATGTCGAGATGAATTTGCGGTGTTTGTCCGATGCGCGGCCTGAGGCGCGATGCGGTTGGGTGGCGGAGAGAGACCAGTTGCGCAGTTCCTTTTTTTCCAGACAAAAAAATTAATAATTTAAAAAATAACAATAAAAAATTAAAAAATAAAAATAAATAATAAAAAAAAAGGGAAAAATCAGGAGAGAAAAAAGGGAGAAGAGCCAGGCCAGACCCCCTTGAACCCCGGAGGTCGATGGAGCACGATCGAACTAGACAATATTCTGGAATCCGTCCAGTCCACAGAATCTCTATCCCGAAGATGATGGATGATGCCGATGAGGATGGAGACGATGGAGATGGAGGATGGAGATGAAGATGATGGTGGTGGTTAATTATTTTTCAGAAAATGATTTTTCTCCCGCGGGTTTGGGGGGTTTTTTGGGTCGCCGGGCGGTCACGTGGTCTCAGTACCGTATCATACCGGGTTCTGGGGAAATTCCCTTGGTGTCTGGGGGGAAAACGCATCCAATACATAGATTACATACTGCCCATTCAATAATAATAAAAAATCAAAATGAAAATGAAGAAAAGAAAAGAATAATAATAAAGAATTATCGAAATATGTCGATCCATGATGTCAATTAATCAATCCATAAATAATAAATCAAACCATTAAATAAATACCGTCATAAAATGAATTTGATAATAAAGTAATGAGTAAATCAACCGATGGAGAGATCCCCACACAACACCTGTCATCTCCAGTCCTGCCTAATCCTCCTAAGCACGATGAAAGAGATACCATCACCTGGATGAGGATATATATATCGGTATGGTTATGTATATTATATGACAAGAATTTTGGAATCTAGCATCTGAAAGGATATCAGAATGTTGACAGTCAATATGGTTCTCCAGCGAAGGCCACAATTGTCTGCCTGAAAACTCTGCAGTCAGCTGACTTGCTTCCACGTATATTGATCCCTCCATATCGAGATAGACCATCACATTAAAGACAGGGTGTATAGGCTATATAAGTTCTGATTACTAGATCATTATAAATAAAAAACAAGAATTAAGTATCTCATTTAATAAAGAAAGGACGGTCAGCTATCTACTGTCTTCGTACAGGAGAATCAGTTATAGCACTATGGTCTACCGGATCAAAGCCTGTTCACGATCCCTACTAGCACGCCGAGAGCATTAGACTGGTGACAGCTAACAATTGGATAACATTATCGCCACAATTCCACTACAAATAGGACAATATAGCACAAGTCATAGCTGATTATCAGTTTGTCAAAGTTTACAAGATAATATGGAGCGCGGTCTACTATGTATAGAGAGGGAGAGACACCATGTCACCTGACGTGTAGTGGTTTCCCCTCACAGATACTCGGCACACCCCGACTCTTTCAACATCTTGCAACCATTGACACCTTTCTCAGAGCCCCAAGAATCGTCAAATCTACTATAATTGACCAACTTATCAGTTCCCCGCATGATAGATGAGTGTTCACTATCCTACACAACACACTGGTCTAATTTGAGATAGATACCACCCTTTCCATTCCAATGAGAATGGCAAACCATTACGATCCGTCATGAGGATCATATATACATCTATTATTATAGACTCACCGTGACCACAGGCAAATCCAACACACCAGATCTCACCATTGCCTCACCAGCTGTAACGACCGCCGGTCTCCTCTCCTCATCCCAATGCCGTCTCCCCCGTCCCCTCTACACCGTCCCCTCTACACCTTCCCCTCTACACCCATCCCGTCAGATATATCCCACCGCATATCGCTGAAACAACAGCATCACTGGCCCAACCACCCCATACACGGACGGTCAATTTACGCTGGTGATGGCGTGCAAGATCGGCAGCCACCATGACTTCTCCTCGCTGGTGGCTTACACAATCGCGTGGGGAACTGGCAGGTTGTTGAGCGGTAAAGATTTTGCCAATACAGCCGGACTTTAGGAGTCTTGATGGATGAAATCAACCTACTCCGTACAAGTCGTCAGGAGCATGGAGTACGTAGTGATGGTTGGGTTAATTAAGTAATGGAGAGTGGAGAAGTCTGAGTGGAGATTCCCCGCAGGGAACTTGTCTTGATCTCGATCTCACATTGAAATAAAGTTCGTGCACCTTGTCGCCAATATCAGTGCACGTTATACCCATTTCTTGAATAGGAATAATGATAGTTATAAATTAATCAGCTGGAACTAGTCAGGTTCTTTCCAATGTTCAATCTAGTCCAAATGATCTATATCAAGATATACGTCAGTAAAGCATGTTTATGACCTTCCTGAATAGGACCGACCCCCCGGCAACGGTCACTTGACCTCCTTACTTCATCTTGGTCTCTTCATCTTCGTCCTTCCCTGTTATCTCATCCTCTCTTCAACTTCATCTTTCTGCACCTTCCTTGGGCTGACCCCAGATCACCAATCAGATCTGCGCATCATGCGGGGTTTCCGCCAATGGTCTCATTCCCTCCCTGAATGGCGTTATCCTGCAGCCTCCGGTCATGATCTCGACGAGCTCGAGCGGCGCCCGCTCGCCTCTCCCACTGCCCGTTCTCCCTTTCTCAACCCGGACGGTATGATCTTGTCAATGGAAATAAAACCCCACTGACCCTCAAAGACGCGATGGACGCCCGCCAGAGCCCCAAATCCGACCCGGAGGAGGCTTCCGTCGGGGGTTCCTCCCCGGATGATCCTCCCGCGCAGACTCCGTACGAGGCCCGCGCCGCGGTCCTCAACCGCGCCATCCAAGCCATCGGCATGGGTCGCTACCAGTGGCAGCTTTTCGCCGTCATTGGGTTCGGCTGGGCCAGCGACAACCTCTGGCCCATTGTCACCTCCCTCATCCTCGTCCCGATATCCTACGAGTTCCCCGGCCCGGAGCCCGAGCTACTGACGCTAGCTCAGAATATCGGGCTGTTGATCGGAGCCCTGTTCTGGGGGTTCGGATGCGACATCTTCGGTCGCCGCTGGGCCTTCAACCTCACCATCGGCATCACAGGCTTATTCGGCCTGGTCGCCGCGGGGTCGCCGTCCTTCCGGGCCATCGCGACCTTCGCCGCCCTCTGGTCTGTCGGCGTCGGCGGCAACCTCCCCGTCGACTCAGCCATCTTTCTCGAGTTCTTGCCAGGCTCGCACCAATACCTCCTCACCGTACTGTCTATCCACTGGGCCCTCGCCCAGCTACTAGCCACCTTGGTCGCCTGGCCGCTCATTGGACGGCGCACGTGCGCCTCCGCCGAGACATGCACCCGCGCCGACAATATGGGCTGGCGGTACTTCCTGGTTGCCATGGGCGGGCTAGCCGTCATCATGTTCGTCGCCCGCTTCCTCTTCTTCACGCTCTTTGAGTCCCCCAAGTACCTCATGGGCCGCGGGCGCCACGCCCAGGCCGTCTCCGTCGTGCACGAAGTCGCCCGTCGCAACGGTCAACCCTGCAACCTCACACCCGACGCGCTCGACGTGCTGGCTGACGATCATCCCGGGCGCGCAGCGCCATGGTCGCAGCGACTCGGCCGACACCTCGAGCCGCTGGCACTCCCCCACGTACGGGCGCTCTTCCACGGCCGGCGACGCGCGCTCGCCACCACCCTCCTCATCGCCATCTGGGGGCTCATCGGGCTAGGATACCCGCTGTACAACGCCTTCCTGCCCTTCCTGCAGCAGACGCGCGGCGTGCAGTTCGGTGACGGCTCCATTGACCAGACGTACCGCAACTCGCTGATCATCGCGGCGGTCGGCGTGCCAGGCAGCCTGCTGGGCGGGTACTTGGTGGAACAGCCGCGGATGGGACGACGGGGGTCGTTGACGGCTGCTGTGCTCGCGACGGGGACGTTCCTTCTGGCATCAACGACCGCGCGCACGTCTGCCGCTCTGCTGGGATGGAACTGCGCGTTCAGTTTCTCCAGCAGTTTGATGTACGCTGTGCTGTACGCCTACACGCCGGAGATCTTCGATACGCAGCACCGCGGGACGGGCAATGCGCTGGTGAGTGCGGCCAACCGGGTTGGGGGGATCTTGGCGCCGATTATTGCGCTGGTGTCGGATATGCAGACCAGTGTGCCGGTTTGGGTGAGTGGGGGGCTGTTTCTGGCTGCGGGGGGGATGGTTATGTTGATTCCGTATGAGACACGGGGGAAGATGGCCACTTGATTGTGTGGACTTATTGCTTTTTTCTTTTCTATCATTAATGTCATTGGAAGAGATGATATTGCGATCAACGATGTATTGTATGACTACCTTGCGTCAGTGACACTGTAACCAACAGTCCGGAGAGACCTTGCATGATCAATGTCCAAACAGTGGCCTACAAGAATGGACTAATGGATAGACGTTTCTAAGTGACATACTCACACATTGTACTCATTCGTAGGGGTATATCCAAACTATATATTGATCAGAGTGATCCATCCCTGTAGGGCTATATCCATCCTCGAATCCGATGATCCGTATAATACAATCAATGAAATGATATGACCCTTGCAGAATGTCCCGAGTAATGTCTAAGACATGCATGAGTTGCTATGGTGTTGATATCTGTATGTCGTACGTTTGACATCAATATATGGTGGTAGGTCAGTAGTTGTAGGTAGATGGTTGTTATTATGATCTAACAGGCATTATTTTATCATTGATGGCCAATGTATAAATACCCTTTCATCCTCGCCTTTTTGATTCTTCCATTGTCATCATCGTTTGAGCACACGCGGTATCTATCTAAGCTATAGCATTCATCTATAACAGAATCCATCAATCACAGAGATTATTTCAGAGACAAGAACGAAAAGAAAACGAATCAAAATGCGTCTCTCTCTCATCACAGCAACTACCACTCTCCTCTCCCTCGCCAGCGCCCTCAACTCGACTCATTCCCTCAATGCCCGCTCCAACTCGACCCAGCTGGATCACCATCATGATACACGGGGTCGTTCTTCAACTGTCAACGCCCGCAGTGTGAAAGTCCGCCGGAATGATTCGGTTCCTGTTGATGCGGTATGTACCTTTTTTCCCTACATATACATTCTTATGTGTATTGGCTGACATTATTTAGGTTACGGTTTACATCCACACTCCCGATTATTCCGATCCCTTGGAACTGTACGTTCCGCCGACGATCTGCGTGCAGCCTGCGCCTATGTATTTCCCCCTAATTACTGTATATGCATGGTTTTTGGAACTAATAATGATGGATGATAGGAAAATCCAAGGATTCCACCTCTCTCACGGATCGTGCTATCTTTTCTCGTATGTCTCCCTTCTTCATTCTGTCCATCTATGTACTTGCTAATGACGTACCCCTAGGGACCCGCTTTGTTATGGACCGGCGGTTTTGATCTCGTCCGACGTGCAGCCTGCGTTGGATGAGTTGGAGGTGTTGGGGGTGAAGTGTGATTCTTGACCTCTTTTACATTTGATTTGTGGTCTTTTATGATATTGTTTTTGATGCTGAGGTAGTGAGATGGTCAATTGACCCAAAAGTTTAGTCTAGTTAGGGTCATGATGATCCGATAAGCGATAAGTCGTTATCGATAGTGATTAGATAGTGAATGACGTCATGATGTCACGGCATCATCGTGATGTCGTTTATACAACCTCCATATATTTATCTTTCCAATTCTCATGTCTCTCGATGTTTATCTCTTCTTCAACTCTCCCTGTTTTATATCTACTTTGATCAAATACTTGTATCTACATATCTTCACTTTTGGTTTCATCCAACATGCCTGCCCATCACTCCCACGCGCCTCGTCTGCATCAGTATGTCCCTATCCATTATACAAGATCCCTAATCATATCTAACAGTATGCAGTATCGGCAAATGGATGCCCTCAACCAACGCCGCCCACCATGAATGGCTCGGCGGCGTCATCGCCCACGTCGATAAACGCAAAGCCCAGCCGCTTCACCCCGCCCTCGAAGAGTTCAAACAGCTCATCGAGTCCAACACCCGCGTCTACCTGCTCATCTCCTCCATGTTCGAGGAACTCCCTCGCAACCGCACCTACTCGACCGATCCCACCGGAACCCCCCAGATCAGAGACTACCACCACCTCCTGCACGTCCTCAACTACCTCATCACCACCGCCCCGACCTGGTCCGACATGTCCCACCGCGTCGGCCTCGTCGGCCTCCCCATCAACGCCGTCCTCGACTGGTCCATGGGCACCCCCTCCGGCTACGCCGCCTACCTCGACCCGGACATCAACGCCGCCCTCAAGAAAGTCCTCGACGCCTGGGGCGCCTTCCTGTCCTCCCCGGCCTCCGCAGAGTGCATCAACACCGGCGCCTACGGCTGGCTCGGCCCCACCGCCAAACCCGACCTCTGCGCCGTCGCCAACGAGCCCACGGCCTCCTCCCTCTCCTTCGAGGACCTCTACGTCTGCGACCCCTCCGCCCCGCACCACGGCTTCACCTCCTGGGACGACTTCTTCACCCGCCTCTACCGCCCCGGCATCCGCCCCGTCGCAGACCCCCACAACGAAGCCGTCATCGCCAACGCCTGCGAATCCACCCCCTACAAGATCGCCCACCGCGTCAAGCCCCGCGACCGCTTCTGGATCAAATCCCAGCCTTACTCCCTCCAGGACATGCTCGCTCACGACCCCCTCGCCCACTCCCACTTCACCCACGCCACCGTCTACCAGGCCTTCCTCTCCGCCCTCAGCTACCACCGCTGGCACGCCCCCGTCTCCGGCACAATCCACAAGGCCTACACCGTCCCCGGAACCTACTACGCTGAGCCCCTCTTCGAGGGCATCGCCGACCCGGACTCCGACGTTGCCCCCGCCGAGCACCGCATCGATCTGGCCGGCCAGGTCACCGCGCAGGAGTACAACAGCGCGACCGCCACCCGCGCCATCATCTTCATCGACTCGCATAACCCCGCCATCGGCATGGTGGCCTTCATCGGCGTCGGCATGTGCGAGGTCTCGACTTGCGATATCACCGTGAGGGCCGGCCAGGAGGTCCACAAGGGCGATGAGCTGGGTATGTTTCATTTCGGCGGCAGTACTCATTGTCTCGTGTTTAGAGAGGGCATTAAGCTGGAGGGGTTGCCGGTTCCTGGGGAGGTCACGCATAATGTGCCTGTTAGGAGTCGGTTGGGTGTTGTGAATGGGTAGGATTGGATTTTCTTCTCCTCCTCCTCCTCCTCCCTCCATCTTTTCTTTTTTGGTTTGGTGGTTGAGATTGGGATTGTGTTGTGTAGGGTATATTGTTCCTAATTGATATTTCTTGCATGGATGTTATTATTGGTGTATGAGTAGCTTGTATAATATGAGTTACATGCAGGTGCATATTGTATATTGTTGACCATTATATGTTGATGTTTCGTACGGTAGATGCCAGACACTAGACCCAAAACACCGATCCGCTAAGGCCAGGCTGTATAATGGATGATGTCCCGACAGGAGATGTAATGTAGAACAGTATCATAAGGTGTAAGTACATATAGGACGGATAGAATAAAAATTGCCGAATATCAAATCTCTACTAATTACTTGCCATCCCTTTGGTCGAATGGTATGTAACTGAATGAAGTATATCTACCAACCTGAGTCCAAACACCACTACCATAGTTTCATAGTATAACCATTGCATTCGATCTATCTTCTGTGAGATATAGGCTCTTGGCCACAATACCGCTCGGCCAAAAAGGTATCATGGACCAACTCTGCTGAGTTGGTGATGGATAGTGGCCTATATCACATCTGCATATATCTCCAGACCAACATCTTTGACTGATATGATGATATCCAAGAACATCTCTATTCGGACGCTGAAGATTCAGCCTCGGTGTATTCAGATTCACTCTTGTACTCATCCCATTCGGCCTTATCTGAGTCAGAGTCATCCGATGCATTGGTGTCCACTGGATCAATTTCATCCATGCAAACCTGATCAAAGCGCAGGAAATCCACTGCATCGCCCACAACAAGGGCTTCATCCTCGTCCTCCTCCGCCTCCCGGTTCCATCCTCGCTCCCCCTCATCCCGCCGTACGGCCAGCCGCCTCGCCACCTCGTTCGCATCGTGCAGACTAACCAGCTTGCGCTTCTTCAGATTCTGCGCCGCCCGCGCCCGACACATCTCGTACATGACCTGTCGTTTGCTTGGACGTACGGGGCTGCATTCGTCCAGGTTATCGCTAATCTCGCGGTCGTCCGAGAACTTCATCGGCGGCTCGTTCGCCGTCACTTCTCCTGTCCGTTGCTGCATGGCAATTTCCAGCGGCGTCGTGCCGTTGGCGTCTTCGCGGTGGATCAAATCCGGCTGGAAATCGAGCATCAGCCCCAAGGTCTGGCGCAGTTGCTGCTTCGTGGCGTGGTGCACCGGCGTGTTGCCTGTGCCATCCATGAGCTCGAGCTGCCTCTGTTGCCCTGTCGACTGCGACAGTTCCAACATCTTCCGGAGCACGGCCAGATTGCCGCTAGGCTCTACGTAATATTCGCGGGTGTACTCCGACGAGGAAAACGAGTAAGATCTGTGCATCCACCGGGCGAGCGGGGTTAGGGAGCCAGGCGCGTCCTTCGATCTCTCTGTCAGCAACGACGGAATTAGCCTGCGGTCTAGAAGTCCCAGCAGTTCGTCCATGTGCCGCGGCCCGTTGCGCTCTCGCCAGTTGTAGTCGCACAAGAGCAGGTGGAGTAGATTGTTTCCGCTGACGCCCCGAACTGTCTGGTCTGCTCCGGCCTGGGTCAGCAATTTAGCCGCATGTACTCGCGACAGGGCGAATGCCACGCCCAGCGGCGTGTAGCCCTGGCGGCATCTCGTCTCCAGACACCCTGGCATTTGTTTTAGCAGGTATTCTATCAGTCGCCCGGACTCCTCGGTCGGTTCGCTGCCAACCGCACAGTGTAGCACGAGATGTTCTGCCTTCATTAGCTAACGTCGGAGAAAACGGGATACTTGAGAAACCTACTGCCCGCGTTCAGCCATCCCATCAAAGGGCGCTCAATGCCTTTCTCTGACTGCGCCAACAAACCAATCCGTTTGTCATCCATGTGTCTCTGCGTGAACTCCAGATAGTGGCGGGCCGGCGCCGTGCTGAGATACCACTCCGTGCTCTTCAGGCTCCCCTCCCGTGCCGCGGTCAACAGCGGGGAGACCGTCATAGTCGTGTCCTTCTCCTCGCTTTCGCGACCAGCCCAATCCGCCCGCTTTCTCCCACGGACCGAGAGCCCTTCGTAATACTTGGGCTTCTCTTTGATCCGGATCCCTGCATTGTGAACCAGTGCGTCAACCGGGAGTTCCGCCCCCGTCCACTTGATCAGCTCCTCGAGACACGCGAGTCGGCCTTTTCTCATCGCCAATCCGACGAGTGACCGCGGTATGGTGAATATTGTGGCCTCACTTTCCGGGCCACGGCGTTGAGCCTTTTCAGCCAGTTCCAGCAGAAAGACGAGCAATTTCACGTCGTCTCTTTCAACGGCATACTCAAATACATTTTCATATCCGCGCCCAGTCGAGGACCTCAACTCTTGGAGGGTATGGGCTCTCGCAGCTACATCCGAATGGTCCTCGGTGAAGAGAAATCCATCGAACGAGTGTTGCATCATCATCATGGCGGTCATGTGGCACTCGACCGGTGTGACCGCCTCGCCGATCTCCTCGACGGTGAACTGGTCATCAACTACCTCACTGTATATCTCAAGGTCGTCGTTGATTCGGTATCGAACATTCGTCTCATTTTCTTTCGGGGGGTTGTATTGGATCTGGCCAATCTCGAGTATGACTCGGGCTAGTGTGCGATGGCCTCGAACAATGGCAATGGCAAGTGGCGACATTTGCATATTGTACTCGTAGCCTGAGATCAGAAGAGGATCTTGCTTGCCACCTTCTCCCCACTTTGCCAGGGTGAGTCTTTTGACCGTATTCAGGTCACCCTGCCACGCCGCCTCGAACCTTTGACGGTTAGTAGCCTGGCGAAAAACTGTTGAAACTCATATTATAGACTTACAGCTCGAAGCATCCTTGTTCCCCCTCCTTACTCAAGCCTGGCCACCCGAAGCCCCATGGCTTACATTGGCCCCTGAAGTCGAATGTTGCTTGGAAGGGCTTTTTAGGGGTTCTCTTTTTGGTTTTCTTTGGACCATGCGTTTCGTAAATCGTTTTGGTATTAGGGAAGAGCTCAAAGAATGTTTTGGCTCCTCTGTCCAGCAAAGCGGCTTCGAGCTTTTCGTACAACTCGAGTTTCTGGTTGTAAATGCGCTGCCTCTCAGCCTTCTCCCCGGTAAGGTGTTTCATCGTCGTTTTATACTGTCTGAGAGCCTGCTTATATTTTAATCGCGCATCTTTAAGTTGATGCGCTGCATGCCACCTCTTGTAGGAGCCCATTGGAAAGCCCTCTAAACAGACCTCGTCAGATGGAAGCGGGCGAGGAGGTTTGCAATCTTCTCCCATGGCACGGGAGCGAACCTCTTCGATTTGTTCTCGCACTGCTTCTAGAAGAGTTCGGGGCATATGGAGCCTTCTTTCGTGGATGGTCTTCTTGGATGTGTATCTGGTTTCATGGCCTTCTTTGGTCAGCGTATTCGGGTCGCAGCCTCGTGTCACCATCTCCAGGGCCAGCCTCGGTAGGTCTTTCAAAACAGCAAGGATAATCGGCTGAGAGCAGTGGCTGGCAAGCATTCTCTCGAGTTCACTCGTTCGCAGCTTGTTCACCAGATGTTGGGCTCTTTTTGCCCAGTCGACTGAGAGAGTGGCGCCATTCTCGAGCGTCCTGATCGCAACATCGGTATTTCGGGCATCGATGGCTATCATCAATGGTGTGGACGCGTTGTTACGCCACCAGCTGGGATTGGTACAGGAAACGTAGTTGATAGCTTTGAGTGTAGCAGATGGGCTGAGCCTTGTGAAGACATCTAAAAGTTCCACATGCGTAGAAGCAGCGACGTAATGTACAGGGGTCCTGTGTCCAAGATCCGCTTGAGTTGGCGTTGCTCCCAGTTGCAGCAGCTTCTCCACCATCGGCATTGCCTTTTCCGATGGCAGAGCTAGGGCCAGCACAAGAGACAAGATGGCTCCTCGTGGTTTAGTCCCGTGGTACCCATGCTCGAGCAGTTTGATGGGTAGCAAGACGTCAGCGCCAAAAGTACCGACCAGTTCCTCGACAACGTTCACATGCCCGTTGATAATGGCTAGGTGGAGTGGCGAGGCACCAGTGTCCCAGGCGGGCGCGTTTACATCATAGATGTCGGGCCCGTCCTGGTCACCGTTCTCAGAGCCTTCCATGTCACCATCCTGGTTTACCTTCACGAAGGATTCACTGATATTTGAGTCATTATCGCTGTTATTGACCATGTCGTCTTCGGATTCGGCTTGTTTGGGATCGGCCTGTTCGGATTCATCCTGAGCAAAACCATCCTGTTTCTCTTTGACATCTGGAGTTTGTCCTGGACAATCTTTCTCTGCGGCGCGTTCGTTTTCTTTGCTCTTTGTCATGAGAATGCGGACAATTTCGAGACTGCCCCTCTCGGTAGCTAGATGTAGTGCGGTGCGTCCGTCTACAAGGCGCGGTGTGATCCGAGCCCCGTGATCGATCAAAGTCTGCACGATGGCGGGGGTAGATGTCGAGCTAGCCAAATGCAAAGGCATGCGGCCGGTATAATCGCGAGTATTGGGGTCGGCATTCTCCTGTGACAGCCATTCATTCACCCCCTTAAGATCGAGGTTTACGATCGCATGACAGAGACTCTCGGTGCTGCCAACGTAGGCCATTTCTATCGCGGTCAGTCATCCTCACACAGACGAGGAGAGGCACGCCCCTACCTGTCCAATCGAGATCAGTGATTGGGTTAAAGCTTCCAATCTCCTGGCGGCCCGGATTGTCCTTGATAAAAGTGACATCACCGGAGATATATGTCTTCCCTTCTCGCTCGGCCACTTCCTTTTCTTCATCCGTCACCGGAACAGGGCAGCTACCACAGCAGTCATGGAGGATATCCGAGGCATCCCCGAAAAATGCAGGATGACGGTGGAGACTGACTTCACGGTCTTTCTTCGCATTCCACTCGCTGTTGAGAAGCAAGTCCTTCTGGAATAATAGCCGCTCGACCTTGGCCGCATTGAATTTCGGACCATATGGTAAGGTCTTGGCGGTTAGGGTTCGGTTCAGGTTTAGGGGGGCGAAAGACTCACGAAAGTATTATAATTTGACACATCCTCCCCGTCTGCCCAGTCGGCAACCTCATCTTCGAAGTCATTTTTGATATTTCCCCAAATGGCGTTAACGTGATACCGAGAGTCTTTTGCGGGGCGGCCTCGTTCCTCCCTTCTCTGGTCGAGATACGAATCACGGTCAGACGATTTGGGCAGGTGCTCCAGGATCAGGAGACGGGCAAGACCGAGGGTCCGTGAGAAGCTTCGCTCGTAAATAGTCTGTCCTTGTTAGGTCATGGAAGTGATGATATTTGCACAAGTCTTACCGGGTCGATGCGCGACCGCTCGAGTTCTGACCAGAAGATCTCGAAGCCACGATGGGAGTATTTCGAGAGACGATTTTCGTAAGAGGGCGACCGCCGTGTTAGATCAACATGATTGATCTGGGTTATATAAGACGCGAGGGCCCGCGGAGCGACATAGACTTGTTTGCCATCAAATGCGACACAGGAGCAGTCCACATCGAATCCCGTCAAGATCTCAGAGACTGATTTGTAAATACGCAGAACAATCTGAACGTGACGAGTGGGATACTGCGACACAATCGTAATGGCGTTTTTGGTGCGGACCGACGTGGTTTCGTATATGATAGCATCCTTGATCTTGGTTTCGATCTGCTTGATCTTGTCGATGGCCTGCTCCTCCGTCAACCCATATAAAAATAGGTCGACATCTGACGCTGGGGTAAACTTCTCGTGATAGTATTCCCTCAGTAACCGCTTTGATCCGCGGTATTTCTCGGGGACTGGCAACATTGAAGTCACTACAGCACTCCCGGCAACCACGACGTTACTCCAGTCCATCTCACTCAAGGCACCTTCGGAGAAGACGCTTAGATTGTGCCGAAATTCCTCTAATCGAGGGACCACCGCGGGCGAGCCATGAGGCTTGCGCTGTTCCTCCTTCAAAGGAATCATGTACTTGTCCCGAGTCTCCTGGGACTCCGCCGATGGATTCCGTGCTCGGATACGAACATCGGTCGATCCATCAGGTCCATAAAGAGGTATCACGCTCAAGTCATTGGTCTGCAGAATGGGGTTCGATGGCTCCTGAGCAAAGAGCTTTCGTACCTCGGCCTCGTATGCATTGAACGGTTGGATTAACTCGGAGATTGGAGTATGCGGTTGGGACTGGATCCACGCTAGAAGACGGGAATGGCTCGTGGGCAGCTTAGGGAGACTGCCTGCCATGATGTTACTGCCTTGATATGAAGCTGTTCGTAGTGGGTCTCTACCAGTAGTGTTCGTTGATTGGCAGTTGCTTCAAAACCCAAAAGAATTGACAAGGGAAAGAACGGAAATTGGAAACAGATCGAAGTTATAGTTAACCAAATACACACAAACCAGGCAAAGTTCAAAAGTGAAGTAGATTTTGAGAGTCAAGATAGTTGCAAAAACAGAGTTATGTCCGTCTCTTTTAAGTCCTGGGGCAGCATTCAGGCTCCAACGCAGGCATGTATGGGAATTTCCCGATGGGGTTTAGTCCCAGGTGGCAGCTCCAGGCAGCCCCAGGCAGCCTTAGGCCAGATCTTGCCTATTGTGGAAATTAACTTCATCTTCATCTTCCACTTCTTCTCCACTTCCCATAGCTACTTCGATTCGCGTGCTTGTATATACGCACAATGGCATCACGATGCTATCGTTGCGAGTCATGAATTCCACACTAGTATTCGTCGCTAGTCAGTGCATTTCCTGTCCAGCATTGACCAGCCAAAGGATGATATCACTATAGATGCGGTCCCCCATTGGGTTCATGATCATTGAACTCACATCGCAGACAGACTTGGACCCGGATAAAATGCCGTTCAAATATCAATTTATTTCATATATTGTGGTTGCACTGACGTTGTTGTAATGCGCTGAATAGTAATACAACCCCGTATGTAGAATATATATCTATTATCCCGGCATTCCCCCGATGGGTTATACAAATACTCTCCGAACCGGTGTCATCTTCAGATATAAAGTTCATGGAATCTCCAAAAGAGATACCATGGAACGTTCTTGTGGGACCATGACAGTATTCCAGGCCTGCGCCCTCGATCACATCCCCACGTTCCATCACACTCGTCAACAGACTATAATCTCACGGTCGATTCGACACCAATCGATCCCCAGCACACAAAGACTGCTGCAGGGCCCAGTGCAATTCAAAATCCTCGTGCTGCCGTCGTCTGACTGACGTCAAAGAATACCGGCCATGCAGTGCCACCCCGTTTTCGGCTGGCAACGGCATACCGTGCAGACAACTTCGGCCATCGTTTCACAAACACCGAACAGGTTTGCGCGATATTGCCTCAATGTTATGCCAGCCACGGAGATCCTTTGCCAACCGATTTAAATATGTACCAGTATCGTGCGTTGTTGGTTCTCATGACATGACGACCCTGGCCGCGCCACGCAAACGCTATACTACCGTGGTGTCAGAACGAGATTCAGGGCGACAGGAACCAATCGCTCCGCGTCACTTAATATCCCCAACGATTCAAGAGCTAGCCCTGTGAAAGGTTACAATGTGTTGATATAGTTACATTTGTCGAGCGCCATTTCTGGATTTGGGGGCCGGTCAGCGCCGAGAAGTCTTCTACTTAAACATCCTTTTTTCACTGGAAGGAGCCGGTGCAAGTTTATCGTCAAAATCGTTGCATTGACGGCACCATCTATTATGAAGACCATCAATCTCTCTACGACTATCCTGTCGACTTTGGGTCTGCTGGCCCAGGCTCTTCCCAGCCCCGATGCCACCCTGACCGCTTCAAATCGTTTGGTCTTTGCGCATTTCATGGTATTGCCCTTCGTGGACCTGACTATACACATACTGACCAACCCAGATCGGCATTGTCAGCAACCGCAACAAAGCCTCGGATTACGATTCTGACATGCAGCGCGCCAAATCCCTGGGGATTGATGCCTTTGCCCTGAACATCGGCGTCGATCCGTACACCGATCAGCAGCTGGGACTAGCGTACGAGTCGGCGGCCAACAACGGCATGAAGGTGTTTATCTCTTTCGACTTCAATTGGTATCACACAGGTCAAGGCACCCAAGTTGGACAGAAGATCGCGCAGTACGCAAGCAAGCCAGCGCAGCTCATGGTTGATGACAAGGTGTTTGTGTCCAGCTTTGCCGGTGACGGTCTGGACGTGGCAGCGATGCGGTCTGCGGCTGGCCGGCCAGTATTCTTCGCGCCCAACTTCCACCCGTCGTATGGGACGAATATGGATCAAGTAGATGGGTTGCTAAACTGGATGGCCTGGCCAAACGATGGCAACAACAAAGCGCCTCGACCGGGTGCAAACGTCAGTGTGCAGGCAGGAGATCAGGAGTATATCAGGGCACTTGGCGGAAAGGCATATATTGCACGTACGTTCCCCTCACTATGCTCATTGTTTTTGTTTTCGACTCTGATCAAGTCCAGCCGCCTCGCCCTGGTTCTTCACGCATTTTGGCCCCGAGGTTTCGTACAGCAAAAACTGGGTCTTTCCGGGTGATCTCCTCTGGTACGAGCGCTGGAACGACCTATTGACTTTGGGACCTCGTTTTATCGAGATCGTGACGTGGAACGATTACGGTGAATCCCATTACATCGGACCGCTGAGCTCGCCGCACACGGACGATGGATGTTCCAAATGGGTCAACGATATGTATGTCGTATCAGATGTCATATCCAAGCTATTGCAGTGACCATGCTTATGCGAAATAGGCCCCACGACGGGTGGCTGGATATCTCCAAGCCCTACATCTCTGCCTACAAGGCGGGGGCTACCTCTGTCGACAGCTACATCAACGACGAAGAACTGGTATATTGGTACCGACCAGCGCCCCGTGATGTCAACTGCGATGCCACCGATACGTGCATGGTGGGTGCCAACAATAGCAGCGGGAATTACTTCATGGGCCGACCCAACGGTTGGGAGAGTATGGCAGACGCCGTGTTCGTCGTGGCGATGCTCAAATCGCCGGCGACCGTGACAGTCAACTCCGGCGGCAAGGTTCAGACGTTCGAAGCACCCGCTGGTGCTAGCGCTTTCCAGGCACCCATGGGGGTGGGATCGCAGTGGTTCGCCCTCAGCCGCGGTGGACAGACGGTAATGTCAGGGACAAGCCTGCTGCCGATTATCGACGGTTGTGTCTGTGGGTTGTATAACTTTAACCCCTACGGTATGTACTTTTGCCCCAGTATGAAGGACTATCTAGCTAACCCATCACCACAGTCGGCAGTCTGCCTGCCCAGCCTCTCGACGTCCTGCAGCCGGACGGTCTCGCGGCTTTCACTTCAGGCCTCAAGGTCAGCACCTGCCAGGCGACGCCATCCTTGGGCAAGTCCACACCGACACCACCCCCATCAGCAAGTACCACATCCGGCGGCACCGCACCACCGACGACGACCTCGAAGTCTTCCACCACCGCCACCACCACCAAATCACCAACTACTACTTCCCAGCCTACAACTACCACCAGAACGACTACGACCACCTCCCAGAGCTCCACAACCACCACTACCGGCAGCCCCCCGGGGACCGCCTGTATCGGAGGTACCGGGCCGGGCAACTACCTCGGCCTGTGTGACTTTTGCTGCCATTACGGCTACTGTCCACCAGGCCCGTGTACGTGCACGAAATACGGAGCGCCGGTGCCCACGCCGCCGACGACGGGTGTAAACGGGGTGCCCCTGGCCGGGTTGGATGATAGTTATCTGGGGTTGTGTAGTTTTGCGTGCAATCATGGGTATTGTCCGCCGACGGCGTGTACTACCCGTTAGGCGGTGCGAGGACGAGCAAGGTTGGGTTTGGGAGATTGGAGATAATATTGATGTTTTGCTTGGGGTGCTGTTTTTATTATGTTGGGATATGGTCGACTTATCATGGTATCTGCTGTGACTCAGTGGGAGCTCCCTTGTTATTTACACCTGCTTTTGTACGTCGGTAGGTAGATCACATTGCGTCTATCAACCAAACTCTCTTTTCTCGTACAATATGACAAGGGAGAAGGTATGATAATAAAACGGTAAAACTTAAAAGGCATGCTAACGGAAAGAAGAAAAAAAAGAAAACCAAACAGATGAACAGGTCACTAGAGAAAAAGGCACATCAACTGGCCGTATATGCGTAGGTGAAGACAAATATAGACATAGAGGGTTTATAAATAGTCATGGTCATTGTAAGGATTGAACCTGAGGCACCAGTACACAACCCATACACGGATTCCTGACATTTTAGTCACGTTGCGAAAATCTACACTATATAATCCGGCGATAACCTTCATTACCCCGCAGAATGACAGTACCCTAGTACAGCCCGTACCAATACATAGACAAACCCCTCTATGAACCACTCAAACCCGCGAAACTCGGCAGTTTCAGCCGCCCCGAGTGGATCCGAACCCATGATATCATCCCCATTTCCTCTTCCGGGAATCCGTCTTTGCCCCATGATTCACACCTCCTTGTACCTCGGCTGAGAAGTGACTCTTTCGGACCTTCTATATATGAAACCCATCTCACCTCATCGACTAACAGAGTATATCCGAACCACCCCTTCCCACCCGTATACACAGCCACGCCACCCATAGCAGGATTACTTGAGAATGAGCCCCTCTTATCACCAAGTGGTTCCTGCGATCCCTATCTCTGCGCGCCACTCGATCATCTCCCCTTGCCACCCGCGATGAAGATGCCTTCCGCCGTCAGACTGGTGGAGGTCAGTCCCCGCGACGGCCTCCAGAATATCCACCACCATATCCCGACTGCGACGAAGATAGAGCTTATCCGCAGACTGCATGCCGCGGGGCTGAGGACCATCGAGGTCACGTCTGTGGTCTCACCGCGCGCGATACCACAACTTGCGGACTGTAGGGGCGTCTTGGGTGATGCCTTTGTCCAGTCGTTGTTGAATCGGGATGATGACGACGACGACGAGAAGCAGGGGACACTCCGTTTGCCGGTGCTTGTTCCGAATAGAAAGGGATTCGAGGTCGCTGTGGAGCAGGGAGTGCGCGAGGTTGCGGTCTTCGTCAGCGCCAGTGAGGGTTTCAGCCGTGCGAACGTCAACTGTGGGATGGACGAGGCGCTGAGGAGGGCTCGGGATGTTGCTGTTAGGGCTTCTGCGATCGGTGTGGCCGTTAGAGGGTGAGTTACTACGCTTCTACAATCTTGTCATTTCGACCTCTTTTTACCGAGTTTGCAAACTAACAGAGTGGATAGGTATGTGTCGTGCATCTTTGCAGACCCGTTTGATGGCCCTACGCCGCTTAAATCGGTTCTGCACTCCGTCCGCGAGTTGTTAGCGATGGGCTGCTACGAAGTCAGTCTAGGCGATACTCTCGGCGTTGGCACCCCCGATAAAGTCCGCTCTCTAATCGCATATCTCGTTGAACATGACATCCCCATCTCGCGTCTGGCGGGCCACTTCCACGATACTTACCACACCGGCGCGATGAACGTCTGGGAGGCGTACCGTTGCGGGCTGCGCGTATTTGATAGCAGCGTTGCCGGGCTGGGGGGATGCCCTTATGCGCCTGGATCGAAGGGGAATGTCGCGACGGAGACCCTCGTCGATATGTTTCATGCAGCGGGGGTAGAGACTGGGGTGGATGTATCGCGACTGCGCGAGACCGGGAGGTGGATTGCGGGGCGGGTTGCTGCGTCTGCGGCTTCGTCTGAGGTTTCGATGGGGGTGTCCCGCGTGCAGTCGAGGAAAGAGAAAGAGGATAGTAATGTGCGATCTGAGGGCATTCTGCAGTTTGATGGGGAGGGAGGCATGTCCATGGCGGCTCATATGGGACGGGAGGTCGATTGGATGTGTGTTCTTAAGACGATGCTTGGACGGTAGATTTGTATATAGTTAAGAGTTACATTCGCATAGCGTTGGATTATTTTGAATGGCATTTTACATACGACTTTTACAAAGACTGTTATACTAGAACAGATCCATGTATATCTCTATATTGGTCACTGTAATGCATCAATACTACTAGTATCACACTATCCTGGGATAGGAAGACTAATCAATATCTAGTAATCAAGCCAACCCCAGCATCTCGCTTACCCCCAGCCAGTAGACTTACGATCCGCGCCGAACCATCTCCTCACCGTTCTCTTCAATTCTCTGTTGATCGATCTGCTCCAGCTGGACAATCTCCGCTTACCCTCCCTGTCTTAGCGCAACTGCATCATGCTGTCGCCCCGAAGATTATCCGCATTGGTTCGACCGTACCCAGCCAGTCAGCTATACTATTACGGGCAGTCGGTTTCTACCGGAGTACTAGTTTAGGACGGACACGATGATGCCCCACACATGAATCGATATGCTCGCCAGAGCATAACTCTGCGTCTGGTATTGGGTCTGACTTCCGAGATATCCGACGCTAATTCTAGCCTGACACTCGAGGGCTGAACTTGGAGTAATGCTGCTGGAGTTCGCTTAAATACCGGCGCATGTCTGCGCTGGCCTAGAGTATGGCTTGAGTTGGTGCTAGCTCTCAATCGCCCGTCAAGATGCAGCTGTCGTCTCTCGTGGGAGTTTTGCTCGGCTCAGGGCTCGCGTTTGCGGCTCCCCATGGCTCAGTTACGCCGGGAAAGCTTCCCTCGATTAGCTCGCTGGGCACGCTGCAGACTCTCAAGTACAACAATCTGGGTCCGGAGAACAACGGCACTGCTGCTGTCCTGGTGCACGATCGGCTGTCTGCCGAAGCAGCTCGAGCTCGCTGTGCCGCTATCGGAGAAGCCCTCTTCCCGCTACAGGATGCGCCCAAAGCCAATCGCACTGACCTAGATTACCAACTGGACTATCTAGTCTTTGCCCACGACCTACAGCCATCTGACTCTCTCTGGGTTGGGGGGTCGGGTCCCAAAAAGGGTCATCAATGCCCGGCCTATTCCTACAAGCGCAAGGAAGTCGTCCTCAAGCCGTGCGACGCGAAGCTGCCCGCCCTCTGCACCTCCAACGTCCCCCCAACCACGGATCTCAACCGGGCTGCCGTCCCTTCATCGCGTGTCTCTGTTACATCAAAAAATTACACTGTAACCGGGTACCGTGATGCGCGCTCGTTTCGCTTCTTGGGCATCCCCTTTGCCAATCCCCCCGTCCAGGACCTGCGATTCGCCCCGCCGCAGCCGTACTCAGGGCCTAGTCGCATCGACGCTACCCGTATGGCTGACGCATGTATCCAGTCTGCGTCCGATTACGGCACGGCTGGCATTGGTATCTCGGAAGACTGTCTGTATTTGAACGTGTATACTCCCATCCTGCCCAAGAGCAGCCACACCAGGCCAGAAGGCCACCCCAATAACGGCTGCAACGCCGTCCGACGCCCCGTCGCCGTCTACTTCTACGGCGGCGCCTTCGCCCAAGGCAGCGCCAGTATCATTGACTACGACGGCGGTAACTTCGCCAGCCGCAGCGATGTCGTCATCGTCACAGTCAACTACCGCGTCGGCGCCCTCGGCTGGCTCGCCACCGGCAACCTAACGACTGGCAACTACGGCACACGCGATCAGATCCTCGCCCTGCGCTGGGTTCAATCCCACATCGCGGCCTTTGGCGGGGACCCCTCTAACGTCACCATCTTCGGCCAGTCCGCCGGCGGCCAGAGCGTCGTCGCGCTCTTATCCTCCACCGCCGCGCGCGGCCTCTTCTCCGGCGCCATCGTCCAATCCGCCCCGCTCGACCTCCCCTGGTTCACGCGGCAAGTCTACGCCGACATCGTCGCCCCCGAAATCGCCAAAGGCGTCGGCTGCGACGAAGACAAGCACTCCGAGTCCGAGTCTGCCCTCCTCTCCTGCCTCCGCTCCGTCCCAGCAACCAGCTACCTCGACAACTCAACCGACCTCGGCGACGCCATCGACGCATTTTCCAAATCCCTCGCCACCGACTACCTCCACGTCAGCAAGCTGCTCGCCGCCATCGAGCCCCTCATGCCCATGATCGACGACTCCGACACCGGAGTCATCGACGACCAATTCGACAAACTCCTCACCACCAACCACCTCCCCAACCGCGTCCCCACCCTCTTCACAACCACCACAGACGAAGCAGCCCTCTACGTAGCCGGCTCCGTCCCCAACCTCGGCGCCACCCAGACAGGCTTCAACCTGCTCCTATCCATCGCCTTCCCGCACGATCTCGCCAAGGAACTCATCAAAGCAGACGCCTTCCCCATCAACCGCTCCGACCCCGACGGAATCCGCAACCTCGGCGCCGACGCCCTCACCCACAGCGAGTGGTCCTGCCCGCAGTCCCACCTCCTCGACATCGCAGCCAACAACACCATCTTCCCATCCCTCTACCAAGCCCAAATCACAAACGGCCACGTCCAATCCACAGACGACTCCCCCGAAGTCTGCTCCCCCAACGACAACTTCAACGCGACATGCCACACGGCAGACGTCCTCCCCGTCTGGGGTACCCTCAACTCCAAGTCCCGCGGAGTAGACCCCTACTACAGCACCGGCGATCTCCTCCACTCCCAGCTCCTACATGACGTCTTTGGCGCCTTCTTCAGAACGCGCAACCCGAACCCTGATCCGCGCTTTCTGCGCGTCCGTGGGCCTGCTTATGCTGCTACCTATGATGTCTACGGCGCTGGCGATGGATCTACTCCCTATTTCATTCCGGAGCACACGTCCGCCGCGAAGAACGTCAGTCTGTTAGGGTGGAGCCCTTCGTCGGTGGAGAATCCGGGACGCACGGAGAAGTGTCGTGTGTTTAGGGAGTATGGGTTCACGTTTGAGAATGCGAGGTATACTACTTAATTGGGGGCGTAATACTGGGTGGTACGTACGTTTCATGTGTTGGTTGCTTATAAATTAATGGATGGAAATCAAATATATAATGCTACGTGGGTGATTGCTGTTTGATTCGGTGTGTATTGGGATCTTACCCTGCGATAGGATTATATAGTAATCGAATATTAATCTAATTCTCGTATACATACATTAAGTCTGCTGCTACCTACAAATTGATAGCTAACTTCGCAAAAGTCCAACCATCCCATCCAACACGCAAGCAGCCAAAATTCAAAAAACATCTAATCGCAGAAACCAAACCATGTCCGTCCAATAAAATCAATCGCCAAAATCGAGAACACCATAAACAAAAGACCAATGTGCCGGGTATGTCCATCAATCAATCAATGTAGCCAAAGTGAGCGAAAAATCAATCAAATCCAAACCAGAGCGCCGGTGTATATAGTTGACCTTTTTTTTCTTCTTTCGTCAAATTTTTTTCACCCCGCCTATATCCCACGCTCAAAGTCAAAGGTAGTAAAATAAAAAGAAATCAAGATGAAGATCAACCCCTCATCCAGTTATGCCTCGACAACCACCAAAGCACAACAACCACAACGATAATAATAGCCGCAAAGATACCAATTCCAATCATTCCACGAATGATACTTCTATTTCGCTTGCGGCGTTGATTCTGCAGCCATTCATCTCTGCATATTCATTCCTTGTCTTAGCATTTCACTCGATTCCGAACATACTGTGCAGTTATAAAGAGGTAGGGAGGGAGTAAACATACGAATACCCAGCAGATTTCTTAATGGAAGGAACTTTCTCGTGGCCTGCAATCTCGGCTGTCGAGGACGATATGGATGAGGTGGTTTCGCCTGATCCTGCGACTTGTTTGGACTCGTTCTGAGGGGACAGCGCTTTGGCTTCTTCGTCGAGGTGGATGGCGCGCGAGAAGCGCCGCCAGAACATGGGGTCGCGCACGAGGGCCATCTTCTTTTTCCTCCTTGGCTAGTTTTCTTTCTTCGGGCGGTGCCTGCTGGCTTGATTTCCAGGTGGTGTTTTTGAGATTGGGATGATCTTGTTCGACGCAGGGATGTGGTGGTTGGAATGTTTGTTGAGATGTTGGCGGTGCTAGATCTCGAGCTTGGCTTTGGTTAGATGTTGGCAGGATTGGATCTGTCAGTTGTGTTGACAGGACCGTTTTGTACCCATAAAAACTGAAATTGATGAGAGAAAATGGCGTAGGTAAGAAGGAGAAAGAGGTCTGAGAAGACCGTTGTGGTGTTTGGTCGTCGTCGTCACGGTAGTGGATTCCTCGGATGTGTGGTATGTATGCTGCTGCGCCAACGCGTTGTGCTCTACTTGTGGAATGTTGGGGTCTGGTGGTGGTTGGTGGATATGCATTGTGATCAGTGCTCTAGAAATCTTTTTATTCAATTGCCACTGTAGTCGTTTCTGGGATTATCGAGGTTGAGGTCAACTGTGGTGTTGGTATAGAATCAGAAATAGAACGTGGTGGGATGGTGGCTGACTCATCCAGATCTCTTGTCTGTTTGAATCGCCTCATCAATTCTTATAATTCTATCTCTTAATCAAACTCTGATTCTCCAATTCTCTGACTTGAACGTATTGTCTCGCGATTTCTGTCTTTCTATATCATCTGATATCGTCGGGTCTACCTTCCTAGTTGTGTATGCCATGCCATACCTGCATCGAAAGCCCTAATATAGTATGGTACCATGGTCAGACAACCCAACAAAGCCATTGTCCAACGATCGAACCAATGACCGTTCAACCAACCACCGAGGTTGCAACTCAAATACGCGACCGTGGCCTCCTGCATCGGTGATTTGCAGCCGCCAAAGTGGAGACGCGGGGGCGGCAGGTGGGGAGTGCGGAGTGCGGAGCGCCCCGACACTCTCATTCCATGGTCACGATGCTATCCCCATCTTCCTTTCTCTGGACTTACAAATACATTGCTTTTTCCTGTTGATTAGCGTACAGGATGTCCTCTACTGCGACGAATTTGACTGTGGATGTGCTTGACTATATAGGCGTGATCAAGGTAGGCCAGGCTGTACCCTTGTGGTTTGATAGTGGTCCACTACATCGCTGCTGACGTTGCTGTTTCGCAGCTTCACGCGTCGAGTACGACCGAACCATGGACGGAATCTCTTCTGACGGAGCTAATCACCGCGCTTCGAGAGCTTGATGACCACCCACGCACCGTCTTGACCGTCATTACCAGCGAGGGGCCGTTCCGGCTGGCGGCGACACGCATCCGAGGTGAGTTTTGCCATCCCTTCGGCGGCGAAGAGAACAGTGTGTAACGGTCAATAGAGTGCATTATAGGCCCCATACTTGGCTCGAGCACCGTCAAAATAAAGCAGTACTATATGCGCAAATTCTCCCGCGGTAGGACACCGACCATAGATAATCGGACGACCCTATACAGTGACTAACCCCACCGTGTCAGAACTCCTGAATCTCATGATCAGCCATCACAAAGATCTCGCTTTTGCCCTAGACGATACTCCCGTATGGGGCGGCCCCTCGTGGGTCCAAGGCGCTGTTGACCTCCTCGCTGTTGCCTCACGAAGTTATATCCGCTCGAGCGAGGCCAACGCCGCTCTACAGACACATAACGCCCATGGGCTGGACAGCCTCGCACCGGCACTACACGGTCTACTCGAGGATATTGACCGGTTGTCGGATCTTGCGTTCGGCGGAGAAGACACGATGGCTGCAGCGGGCTGGCGATCGGGGACGGTTCTCACGACGGAAGAACTGCGCTGTGCGTTGGATGCGGCGACGGCGTCGACTGAGCGGTCGGTAGACTGGGCAGTGCTGGATCGTTTCTTGGGTACGATGCAACATATCGCCAGTGGTATGTTTCCCTCTCCTCTCCTATGATGTCGGTGTGGACTCGCTGATATGATCGCAGCTGGCAAGGCACGCGGCGGGCGCATCAAATCGTCATTGTGAGGGCGATCTGGTCTGCGATTGAAGTTGCTGTTGTCTCTTGGGATGTATCAAATTAGTCTCGCACGCAGCCAACAGGGCGTGGTCGTGGTTGTGGAGTGGGTTATCGGGAATTGAGTGTGATTCCATGTATATAGGAGGACCCATATTTTTGCCATTGATGCCTTTCAGAATTATAGACCTCGACCAGGTCTAGTTCCCTTCAGGAACAGAACTGGCCAAGCAACAGTAACCGCCGATTTAGCAGAGGGATGTGTAGGAAGAATTGTTTGCAACATCCATGTCTGGTTATGAGCGATCACGTGGGCCAGGACCACCCTTGGGTCACTCACGACCTCCCTTGAACACAACCTCGGTTACCTTCACATCTACACCCCTGACCATCTCAAGAAATGACACATTCGAGTACACTATTCAGACACCGTCAAACAAGTCAACGTTGAAATCCTTCCATAGTCAGCCTCCCCTGTCCCAACGCCAGGGGTCATTCCATCTTCAGCTGCGGGAGACAAGATCGGCGATGAACCCGGCCGAGATGTCTCCACGGTGGATCCCTCTGGGACACCGTGGGCACTAATCAAGAACATCTAGACCCGCAAACCGGAAAATTTTTGCAAGCTCCGTCGAATGGCTGCAGGGCGGCTGGCAGGGCGACATATCAGGACACTGGGATGGATGTGTGGTTGGGGTCTGGGGAGGGGGCCTGGCAGAGATGCTGGCCAATGATACCACGGAAGAAAAATTGTTTCCTCTAAATCCTACAGTGGGATCTGCGTCAGAAAGGATTGTCGGGTTTCCTTGCTTGCTTGCTTGCGGTGCTGCTCGGCCTGATGATGATGTGTTTCTGTTGCATGAGTATCGAAGCTGCTTTACCACCCCTGGCTATACTGACGAGGTCTAACGTGCATGATATATGGTGTTTCTTGGTTGATTTCTTTCTGTGGTGTTCGCCTGGACCCCCACAAGGTAGAGACTCGTTATCGAGCTCAATATTCTCAGGCCTTTTGAGGACATGCGCATTGTCGGTCAAACGCTTGGGTATCTGTCCTCAAGCACCGCGCCGAGGTATACAGAATATACGCGAACGATCCTCCCCAACATTATTTGGCGGTCATATGATGACGAGACCATATCTCATTGAACCGTGCTCCGCTAAAGGCATCTGACCGGCAATCAAAAGGAGAAAACCGGACCTACTTACAGATGGTACGGTTGAGCACTTGGGGACGCTGACGACCGCAGATATGGAGACCTTTTCCCCACACTCGCTAAGGAAGATGCCGAATTTCCCATCTCGATCTGGCGATATCTCTCCTCTCGGGGTGACTTACCCTCAAATAAACTCAGTATTTGTGGCAAATCCCAACGCATTCTATCCCAGTCTGCCATATCATACTGTGTCGGACCAGTCACGGCCAATACAACAGCGCGCCTAGCCCTAACATGGAACCGATCGCCGCAGGGATCGGCAGCCTCGGCGGTGGATTCCTGGGACTGTTATTACCATACAGTTACCCAATGGGGCATCGGAGGTTATTTAATAAACGGCTAGTCCGTCGGCGGTGATAGTCGCCTGTCATTTCGCTTGTCATGGGTAATTGATTGACTTGACCTGAATCCCGGGATTCCTGGGGAGGAAACGACCAACAGCAATATTGGATTGATCATCCGCACGCAACTACTAGTCCTTACAGCACAGGAACAGGATCATATGTGACGGGTCCATTTTATATCGGGCAATTTACCATGTTATCGTGGTCATGGTCCATGAACCGTCGTGATCCTGTAGACCGTGGGTCCATCACGGGAAGAAGTTCGACGCCAAGCCTAGTTCTTCAGGCATCTGCCTCCTTTCGATCCCTTTTCGTTTTCCTCGCTCCCTCGACAACTTTCTTCCCCCTCTTCTGCTTCGTCGCTTTAATTTGATTTCGATTTTTTCCTCTTTCCATTTTCTCTTTCTCTCTCTCTCTCTCTCTCACTCTCTCTCTCTCTCTCTGTCTCTCCTCTCTCCCTGATCTTGACACTCGGTCAATCTCTGTCAATCGTTCTCCCCATCACTCTCGTCATTCGTCAATTCGTCAACCTCTTTTCAGCCACAATCCCCATACGTTCTCCCTCGACCCGCCTTTGAAACACCACCGGTCCCTATCCAACTCCCCCAATCTAGTGGACGCCCTCTTGCACCTCCTCCTACCCTCTCACCCCAGGATGCGCATCGCTTTCACCCTCCGTTGACCCCCCCGAGTAATGCGCCTTTAGCGATCCATGCCGCCCAAAAAACCCGCCGGTGGGCGGAAAAAGGACGCCATTCACTTCGTCAACGCCCGTCCCGCCTCTGAAACCGAACGGCTCCGGATCCAGCGCCTGGTGCGCGCTCACGTTGGCAAATGGATCTCCGACCAGACCAAGGACCGTGGCGAGCCGGGTGAGAATGCCCCAGGCTCTTCTGCAGACCAACCGCGTCCTGCCGACCCCCCCACAAAACCCGAGCTGGACGATGCGCTGGTGACGGTTCCCTCGCCCTCCTCCGCCCGCTCGACCCCGTCGACTCAATCGTCGAGCTCCTCGGTGAACCCACCAAGTTTCACTCTCGCCGTTCGAACATCGCCCAAACCGACCAAAGATCCCGAACCTCAGCAAACTCAAAGACACCAGGCCCGTACCGACTCCCAGGATGCCACTGAACAGGAAGAACCGGTGTCGGACCCTTCCAGTCCCCCGCACCAGTCGGTGGAAGTGATCGGGGCCAGTGCCATGGACCCATTCGCCACGTATCCGGTCACCTTGCATTACCCGCCCGAGTTTGTCTCGGCATGCGAATCTTACTGTTCGTCTTCTTGCCCCCCTTCCCTCATCGCGACCCCTTTCTTTTCCCCCGCGCTGACGTATCCAGCGGTGCAAATTCTCTGGCCCGGACTGACCCCCGGAAACGGCGTGTCGGCCGTACGAAGCTGGTTTCCGCTGTCGCTGTCGGAACCGACCCTGTTTACGACCTTCCTGTACGGATCTCTGTCGCATCAGCGCGTTCAGTGGATCAACCGTTGGATCCCCGAGGCCGCCTTCTCGCCCCGCGACCAGCAGCTGCTCCATTTCTGCGAGATGGAGTCCATCAAGCTGATCCAGCAGGATATCAGCCAGCCGGACCGTGCCGTGCAGGATGCCGTGATCTTAAGTGTCATGTGCATGGCGCACAATAACGCCGACATCAACGATGCGCGCCGCCATCGTCGCACCCCGTTCACACCGCCCATGCAGCGGCTGCAGTGGTTGGATATCTATGGCAGTCTCCCGCCGAATCTGATCCACACTCGCGGGTTGGCCCAGCTGGTTCAGATCCGTGGGGGACTGAAAAATATTCGCCTCCCAGGCCTGGCGCCTATTCTGTCCTTGTATGTCTTGTGACCCCATGCATCCATGCATTGCATTTTTAACCGTGACGATATTCTAACGGCAACAGCTCGGATATCATGACCTCTACTACCTTCCTGGTTCCTCCCGCCTGGGAATTCATCGCCCTGCGTGAGGAACACCAGGAAATCTCGTTGCACGAACTCGTAGGATACAACACCGAAATCGCAGAGCAGCAATTCGGCAGCCTACGCGCGATTGGCGGCACGACGCAGATGATCGACATCTTCTGCGCCATGAAGACCTACATGAACCACGTCGACGTGCACCTGCGTCATCAGCTCTCCACCGATGACACCTCGCTGCTCGCCGACCGCCGCAACCTCATCCAGTATCACACGCTGCACATCCCCACCGCCACCCAGCTCGGCGGATCAGCCTACGATCCTCCGTTCGTCCTCTACGAGACCTGCCGCATGACGGCACTGATCTACTCCGCCGGCGTGGTCTTCCCCATGCCTGCCCAGAGCAACCCCATGTGCCAGCTCGCCGCCTCCTTGCGCAACCTGCTCGTCGCCGCGCCGGGCCCCGAGATCTGGTCTCACCCGCAGGCGCGCGTCATCCTGATGTGGGCCCTCACCCTCGGCGGCATCGCCACTCAGGGCCGGCCCGAACGCCCCTGGTACGTGAGCATGCTCCGCCAAACAACAGCCGACAACCACATCGAGACGTGGGAAGCCCTGCGCAAGATATTACTCCTGATGCTGTGGCACGACCCGTCCTGCGAGGTCCCAGGGAGACGTCTGTGGGCGGAAGTGGAAGAGTCTCGCGCTGTTCCCGCTCCAGTTTAATCGCCCTCTTTATTTATCTCTCTGTCTCCTATCCTTCTTCTTCTTCTTCTCTTCCTCCATCCCAGCCTCCCTCTTCAGCACTCACTCTCATTCTCAATCATCCCACCCTCTTCATCCTACCCAAACGGCTGATCTACGAGTCTCACGAATTTTCACGAGTTGCATGCGGTTTTCCCTCTGCATATCTATCCCATCCCATCCCATCTCATCCCATCCCATCTTCCTGCCTCCTGCCGTTGTTTGTCTCCTATATATGGTAGTGGTAGTGGTATTGGTAGTGTTAGTAGTAGATTCTAATTCTTGTAATGTCTGTTTTTACTACATATTGTCTCGTTGGTAAACCATTAGCTTTTTTTGCTTGTTATTTCGGGTTTGTGTAAGACGTTTATATGTAGCTTTGAATGAGTAGTGTTGTAGTAGGTAGTAAGTGTGTGGGGTGCGGGTTGTAGATTTGGTAGACTGATCTGATTGTGTGCAGTCCGTGCGTGCGTTGGTTTGTTAGAGATAGGAGTAGTGAGTGGTACTGGTGAGGGTAAGGGTAGTAGTGCTGATAGTGCTGACGGTGTTGCAGCTACAGAACGCCAGCTACCTCGGTAGAATTTACCAGCTAGAAATGTGGATATACGCGCTGAAAGACCCCGTCGGAAGGATGGATTAGATGATGTTCAATCCTACGGGGGAAAGGGTGCAGATATGGTTCAGATACATGATGATTGGATGTGTGCGAGAAGTATTGCAGCGTTGACTGGTTGATTGCTGTCACTGACTGCTCTCTTTGTTTGGATTGAGCTATGATTGATACTTGGATATAATCTTACGGTGTATGAGATGGATATATTGCTGCAAACTAAGAGCAAGATCAATTACCCAGATCACTAATTAATGTCATGCGTCAGGTTATTGTAGCGGTCAATGTTTCTCAAATATAAATGATGGATACTATTCTCCATGGTAGTCGCTACATCAATTACTATGCTTTTGGGCACGCTTGGTACATTTGCGGCAGGTACTGCGTCCATTTTAACCCGCTGTGAGCTAGGCCGAGCTTGCGATTCCGTATGACGGCGAAGGGCGTCGACCGGCAGGGACGCGTACGCGCGTTTGCAGAAGCGGTTCGCGCTCCCAGTCGAGGACGGCGACCCGCTCGCCTGTTGGTGCTATGGCTGGGGGCGGCGGGCGTGGCTCGAGGACTGCCTCTGTTGTTGTTGTTTGTGTAGCTGGTGACGAGGAGATGATCTTGGCGCGCCACCATACGAAGGATACGAGGGCTAGGCCGATGCCGCAGGTGATTCCTGTTAGAACTGCGTTGACGGGTATGGGGTTGCGGTGGAAGGACTTGAAGGTTAGGGCGTCGAGGCCTGCCTGGGCGAAGTTCCCTAAGCCTGCGAGGCAGATGATCAGGCCATAGACTTTGCCGAAGGTTTGGAAGCCGAAGACTTTGGCGGCGTAGTCGGATACGGCGGTGTAGTAGAAGGGTCGGTAGAGGACGAAGAGGATGATGTTCGCGTAGCTTGCTTCTAGGCTGTGTGGGATGCAGCCTAGGATGCCGATTGTGGTGGCTGTTACGACGAGGAGGAGAAGCACGAAGGGTGTGCTGGAGTTGTCGAGAATCGCGCCGATGAATGGGATGGAGAGGAGGCCGCCGACTGGGAGGAGGAAGTCGAAGGTTTCGTTGAGGCGGCGCGCCGCGGCGCGGCTGGACAGGAGATACTCGTATTGTTGACGGATTGAGGCGACGAAGTAGTTGATGCGGAGCATTTGGAGGACAGTGAATAGCATGATGAGAATGAACCATGGGGACTGGATTTGGCGTAGGGCGGAGTAGCCGTGCATGACGCCCCAGATGCCGCCGGAGGAGTCAGGGACGGTGCTGGGGACGGTCTTGAGGATTGTTGGCTCCTCTAGTGCATCGCCGTCGTTGCTGTATGTTAGGAGACGCCGGATTTTACTGACGATGTTGTGACGCTTCTCGCGACGGTGATTCCGCTGGCGTTCGCCTTCGCCAGGGTCTCTGATACGGTCATCTACCGTGTCCTGGGCCTCCGCTGCAATGTGCGCCTCCGCCTGTTGCACTAGCTCCCCGGCGGTTTTATACGATGTCACCGGCATGATCGTCGATTGGACTGTCAGAATGAGTATAGGAACGATCAGGTAGAGCATGAAGAACCTCCTCGAGGTAAATGACCCGTGCGTGCTTTGATTGGCGAGACGAAATAATAAGAATACCGCGCTCGAAGCGTCAAATGCACCAGTTAGTGTAGATAGGATGAGCCCCGAGTGCGTCGGGAAGGTGTTGGATAGGTGGAACGACGAAATGAAGATGAAGGGTCCCCCAAGGGACAAAAAGAGGTAACCAGGAATGTAGGTGTCAAAAGGGACGCTGGTTGCGAGTCCAAAAGAGAGTGCCCCAATGATGAGGCACATGCTCCCGATCACTCCGCACACGCGGGGGCCATATGTATCCAAGATGGTCCCTACAGGCAATGCCGATACATTTGTCACTACGGCGGCGATGGTGAACATCAGGTTGAGACTGAGATGTTAGGCGCAGCAGACGTTCAACAGAGTAGGGCTACCCACCGAAGCTCCTGTTCGTAGCAGACCTCCTGGTTTTGCTCGATCTCCTCGTGTCCACACTTATCACGATAGACGCCTTCTTGTATCAAAACAGGCTTGATAGCCGCGAAGCCAAAGACAATCCCCGCAGAAAGAAAGCAGTATATCACCGCTATAACGACCTGCACTGTATGCCATCAGCGTCGCTCGATGATCACGGGATCACACCACGTGCTCCCAATATATTATTCTACACTACGGCAAGGCAATTCCGAACATACGTATGCGTTTGAGACGAGACACCTCGAAGGCACCCGTCGTCTCAAGAACACCTTCTGGGACGTCGAGGTCCAAAGGCTGTTCTTCCTCTTGCCCCACCGCTCCCTCAACCCCAACGGGCCGAGGCGTTGAAACACCGAGGAGAGATTGCCGGTCATCGGTGCCGTCATCCACCCCTTCAGTCCAGCCCGGGCCAGCGTAGGGGTTGAAATTCACGCGATGTCGCGAAGCAACGGGATAGTTAAAGTTTGACTGAAACGAGGACGACAAACTATCATCCGGGAGATCCTGGCCCGATTCATCTTCGGAGTCGGAGTCGATGTTTTCATCACGCTGTCGCTGGAAGATTGATGCCGGGTTTTGCACCCACGACTCCAAGTAGGAGACTCGGGGTAAAGACATACTCCGTCGCTCTTACTAGCCCTTCATCGCAGGGTTAGACAAAGGAGCCTATCATGGAAGTCGACACGGAAAGATGGAGACCTTGTGGGTCCAACCGGCCTCTTGCTGCTAGCGGTTCCCCAGCTAGATGATCGTGGCCCTTGCGATGAGTAGAGGGATTCAGGGATGGATCAGATAAGGATCAACAAGAAGTGAGATAACCAACAAAGAAGAAGAAAACAGAATGTGTCGTCCAAAACCGACGACAGGAAAAGAACAGAGGCAATTGTCTCCCTGATGTCGTGATGATGCGATGATCGATGATCCGGCGGGACAACCTTCTCACCGCCCAGATCACCTGACTCGAGTCTCGTGTCCCCGCGATGAGTCAGCGGGGATATCAAAACGGGGCCGACAAACAAGACAAACAGGCACTGTTGACCTTCCACCCTGTACTCCGTAAACTCTCCTGATCATTCTCACTCTCCCGTCTTCTCCTCAAATCTCTCCTGAAATGGATACATCTAAATGATGATGCCCGTCATGTGGGCCTCTTTCATATATCGATCCATTGGGATTGACACCCCGGTCTCCCGTTATCATCTCCTAATTTATCATCCCCACTTATCGACTACAGATACCCCAGTAGCTAGCTCACCGAGGATTCGGAGAATACCCGGACTCATGGAGATAAACTATTTGGTCCCAAAGTCTTTAATTGCTCCAATCGGAGTCTAGACAGTCTTGCTTTCTGAATGAGGCTAACGAACTCTACGCAATAGCGATCCTCGTGGTTGACGTGGACCAGAGATTACAGTAATGATAGGCGGGGGTCTTCCTGGACAGCTTGACCGATTACACAATCCATCGCATAGGAAACCGTCGGTTCACGATGATGGGATCCATGCCCTATGAACGTGGTTGATCCCGACGGGTGTGGTTAGCCTACCGTTGATCTCTTGACCGTGTAAGGGGGGTAACCGGCCGTGAGCTATTTTCCCGGGTGAACGTGGGAAAAGAGCTGTTGAGCCACTGATACTCAATCCTTCTCCAACTACGGAGCAGCCCAAGGGTCCCGCCACTACTGCGCCTAGTAGATACGGCCAATGTGACTAGTGCCAATTTGGGCTAAGGGGCAACCTTTCCTCACGAGGGATCATGCATGCAACGGGCTAACTAACCCAAGGCCAGTATTTGGCTCCGCTTCGCTCGCTGCACACCAAAAGTGTTTGGAAATGGAACTAAAAAGCCACAAAATGAGGACCAGTGCAATTTTATGTGCCAGTCTATTGTCCGTCCCTCCTGACCCAAGGGAATGAGGAATTGAAAATCTTCCGGCCCGCAGAGCTTTCCGCTTTTAAAGTCATGAGTATTTCCTAATTCGGGCAATGATCGGTGGGCACATCACCACGCGCTGGCCGGGGAGAACACAGTTTGACTGCATGGTTATCTCATTTGGAGAGCTCTTGGGACCCTATCAATGGATGATAATCGTGCTACAACTCCAAGGGTGCCCCTCTCCCCACACGCACACATGTCCATCCTACAGAATGCCTACACGCATAAGCTAAGAGCAGGATCACCTTGGGCTAATTGGGGGTTTACGCTGGGGATTTTCGCACCAGCCTCTCTGCGTTCACGCCAAGAGAGAGATCTTCTCGTTCTCCTCCTCCTTCTCTATCAGTGGTGGTTTCTACGTTGGGATTTTTTCTGGTTGGCTCGGAGGGAGAATTGGTAACTTTCCTCCACTCTGCACGAACCATCCATCTTTTGGGCCATGCTTTAGCCGTTGAACTTGAGGCTTCTACCCATAGCAGTCGCTGTCACTTGAAGCCATCACATCCTACCTGCTTTCGAGTCTTGATTGCTCCCTGTTCACCTCTCTTTCTCCCCATCTTTTGTGGGCATTCGATCTTCCCTAGATTTATCTGTTTTCCATTTCCTTTCCTTTTTGCTTTATTATCCTTTTTGCTTTATTATTAATCTTCCCTTCTAGTTTAGTTTTTCATCATTTTTTTTGACTTTTTGTATTTATTTTTCTCTGTCTCTTGTGTGTTCTTTTCTTTTTTCTTTTTTTGGTTTTGCCATTTTCTTTTTTATTTGGCCAGCGGTTCCTCAGCTATTTCGACCCTCGCCCAAATGTCTTTCCAGGGTTGATGTTCTGGTCCATCGCTATTGCGACCCTCTGCCGACGTGTGACCGCGAGGATAACGTGATGAGGGGATGGTAAGTGCCAGTTTGTGGATGAGCCTGAAGGCGTGCGCTCTAACCTGCCATTTTTTCTGCTCCACCAGTCTTACCTGCCGCCAGCGCCATCTGAAATGTAACATCTCGAACGAGCACCAAACATCCTCTAGTCGTGATTCCTTAAGGAAACCCTAACTCTGAACACATAGGCGATAAGACTGGAACCGAATGTCTGCGTTGTCAACGATCTGGGCGGCAGTGTGTTCCGGCGCCAGTAAAACCAGAAGAAGTCACTTTCCGACACGGACAGAATCCTTCGTTGCGACCCAAAGGCCCCCCACGCTATGGGGAAAGCGATCTAGCATTTCCTGATGATCAGATCTGGGTTGATATGCCCCCTGAAGGTGGTTTCCGCGATGGATGGCTGTGGCGTGACTGAGCTGACTATCCGCAGTCGCCTTTGAGGACGAAACCGATCGTACTGCGGCTGATTACCACGTTCTTGCGGCAGGGACGTCGTCTTTGTCCATTAGAGAAGCCTCGGAGGGCCGAAATTCAGCACCTGGGACTCTGGGTTCCCCTGAACTGCATGTTGACGCCATGTTCTCCCTACCTCCGGTAATGAGCGATCGTCAAAAGCTCAGTAACTTTAACGAATCTTTTCTTCTCCGGCATTTTCAAAAGACGCTCGGCGCATGGGTATTTGTCCCTGGCTACTTGTGGGTGAAATACGCTAATACTGGGCAGCTGGACGCCTGCGATTACGAGCGGCATTTTTCAGTAGATGTCCTTGAGCGCGCGCCGTCGTGTCCACTCCTATTATACGCATGCCTGGCCATCGCTGCGCGTCACCTCTCCCACACTACCAACTCAATTCCGGCCAATGCCGCAGACGGATATCACGAGCGATGCATATCCATTCTTCTTCCCGTGCTAGAGAATCGTGGCTTTGAGACCAGCATCGAGATCCTCCTGGCGTCCACAGTGATCCTGCGGTTTTTCGAGCAAATATCTTGTGCGCACTTACACCCGCCCATCATACAATCGACTGCAGTCTAAGCTGACGCTGTATAGCCCATGATCCAGCTAGTGATCTCCAGCGACACCTGCTAGCTGGCTCTGTCTACATTGGCTCTCAAGTCGACTGTGCCACTTCTGGTGGACTGGCGGAAGCATCCTTCTGGGTATTCGTTATGCAGGATATCCAGTTTGCATTAGCATGTCGCAAGCCCCTACGTCTGACTTTCTCTCCGTTTGAGGAACGTCTCCAACAGATGTGGGGACATAAGCCCGCTCTAACCGACCGGGACTGGGCTCACAAGGCCATTTGGCTACTGGCTGAAACGATCAACTACTGTTATAAGGCAAACCAAGTGCCCATGAGCCCGACAGCATTGAAACAGAAGATATCCTTGTGGGAAAGCGGCCGGCCCGAAACTTTCCAGCCGTTGCATTTTGCCTTGGCAAATCATGGAGTGGGAAGGCCATTTCCAGTGGTGTGGTTCACCAATCCTTGCCATGGTATGTCCAGATTTTGATATTAATATTTTTCCCTGGCTGACCATAACTGAAACAGCCATTGCTGTGCAACATATTTGCATGGCCAAAATTTTGATCCACGAGTTTGAACTGCAGAGTTTGTTTATGACATCGGGATCGGGTTCTAATACTAATGCAATTGAGGTTTGTGTCTGGCATAAATTGTAGGGAACAGTGATACTCATATTCAGCAGAACAACATCCTGAAATACCTGGACATCCTGTTCGGCATTGCCTTATCGACAGATGACGAACCATCTTTGAGGATTATGGCATGCCACGCGCTCTGTGCCTGTAAGTCGCCCAACCCATATTGAAAAACAGATGCTAATACCTACTCAGGTGGAACCTGGATCCGGAGTCCCCTCGCGCAGAATTGTCTCCTGGACCTCCTTCGACGAACACAAACGGAAAACGGGTGGCCGTGGACTTTCGTGGTGCAGAAACTCAGCCGCGACTGGAGCCACAGTGCAACGTAGCGTCCAGTCGGTTGTCTGTCAACCACTTGAACAGAACCGGCCCACCACATACGTAATGCAACATTCTGCCCATGCGCAACTCTACCCATACACTAAACGATACTCTGCACCGTGCAGCAACCCACCAACCCATGAGCTCACCATCATCCCATCTCTCAGAAAAACCCAGCCGAATCCCAAGCTGCACGACACGAACTCCCAAACAAAGAGGATAAAAGGGGGAAGAAACTCAACGATCAGCAACAAAGTAACGTCGTTTGGAAAGCGCCGATCCAAACCCTACGACAGGCAAAATAAGAACTTTAGCCAAATGGACACCGGCAAGCAACTCCCAGCGGTTGGCCCGGTTGGGGTGTGCCATCGGTCGGTCGGTGGGGCGGACTTGTTCCCCCCTCTCCCAACCTCAACCTCAACCCCATATCAGGGACCCACGTGGGTCTCGGTTCCGCGGCGCAGTTGGGTTCTAACTCGTCCCGACTGCGATCGTAATGTGAAGTGCTGGGTGTACCGTGTAACCGAATTTTGACTTTCTTGTTTTGTGGGTCGTGGGGTCTTGCATGTTGAGTGATAGATGTAGTTTTTATGACATATCATGATATTGTTATGATAGATGTGATTTGCAACCAAGTAAGCCTACAAATATCCTGTGTATCTATCTTGGTAGATACGAATTACAATAGTCCATGTATATATAACCGTAGCATGACAATGACAATAATCAAAACATCAGAATACCCAACACGGTTTACCCTGCCACTGTTGACAAATATATTACTATCCCGCGTGGTATATAGAAGCACATCAATCAGTCCGAGCCAAATAAATGGAGCAATATGTACATACATATGTACGCCAAGTTCTTCTGCTTACGCCAAGTTCTGCTTATGGTTATGTTTATGCTTATGCGTCCGCATAGATATGCTTAATCTTAAGCTTAAGACTTACATCTGCTGTATCTGCTTGTTTGAGAACTACCGCTTTCCTCAGCATCTGATCCCTTACTTTTCGGATTGTTGCTATGTTTTGTGTTTATCTATCTTTATATCATACGAGGGTGGTATGTAGCTAATGATTTTGTGGCCATGTGGCTACCTTCCTACTAATATCGGAATTATTACATGGTACAGACAACGCACCTGTTTATAGGGTTTATGCACTCGTTTCTTGATTGCCTTTCATTTGCCTATTAACTGTTTCCTATGACGCTATATTACTATAAACACTATGTAATCCTAGAAGAATATCATTATCGACTCCTGGTATCTCAAACACATATTGCCACAATCACCACATCGATATAACCAAACTAGCAAATCAATAAAACCCCATGCTCCCGTCCGGTAAAGGCATATTCATCAACTCGACCCCTAAAATGTTTTCCAGCGCAAAGAGATGCTCCGGCTCCATGCCAGTCGGCATCCCCGGCTCCGAGACGAATAACCCCTGGACTCCTCCTGGCATGCTGCCGTGGGGGTCACCGCCGGAACAGGTTGAAGAAGCGTTTGGTGCTGTCGTGGCAGTCATGTCAGTGGAGTAGGGGGCGGCGAAGGCGGATGGGTCGCCATATGAGCTTGCGGGCGCGGGATAGCCTGCCCAGTGGTTGGGTCCCGGAGCGGTGCTGTGGGCGCCGGGATGCGGAATGGCCGTAGTTCCCGGTCCCGGGGCATAGGGAGGGCCATGGGAGGGGGTGGTGGAATGATTGGTGGGCTCGCCCATGGCTACCTCGCTAAGGAGGTGCAACGGTGTCGGACCGCCCGTCGGACCTGGCGGGGGTGAACGATGGGGGGTTGGCTCGACAGGGCCCCCCATGTCCTGGGGACAGGTCGAGCCCACCTTCCCCTGAAAGCCGTTGAAGGCCTCCTTTAACTGGGACGCCTTGTCCCGGCGCTGCCAAAACCATCCGCGTAGCATCTCCAGGATCATGGCGAATTTGGCAGGGGTTCGGCCGCCGGGTCGCTCACCGGCTGCTCTATAGTGCTGGATGATGCGTTCCAGATAGGATTCCACTTGGACGCTGGAAGGCTCCACCACCTGGCCGACGCCGGTCTCTGGGGCAACGGCGACAGCGTGGAGTCTGAGTAGGAGGACCATGGCGAAGGACGTGCGCGCGAGCACCACCGTTGGAATATCGAGGAAGGTGTCGAGGTCGATGGCGCAGGTAGCTTCCAAAACCTCGTGGATCGCGGTCAGACAGGTGGTCAGCGCGTGCATGTGAGCGGCGCCCGGGGGCGGGGGCGGGGGCGGGTCGTTGCTCGAGTCGGGACCGCCGTCGGGGATGTCAAATTGCACAGCACTTTCGTAGATGTACAGGCTAACGATGCCGGCCGACTGGGTCAGAATCGCTAGGAGAATGTCAGTACCAGTCCATGCCCTCCTGTTCAGACTTGGAGACACGCTGGCTTACGCGACCGATGCTCAGGAGGAATGTCCCGTTTCCACCGCTCCAGCTGGTTCTCGAATACCTTGACGGTATACTGGAACTTGGGGTCAGTGAAGGAGGCGGACGAGGCGATGTCGTCCGTGGCGAATTGGACGCTGATCTCCTCGGTGAGGCGGGCCAAGCGGACCCAGTGGACCAGGACCACGTCGGAGGGGAGGGCGTCCGGCGATCGTTCGAGGATCTCTATGCACTCGTCCATGTATGAATTCCAGCGAACCAACATTGGGCGCCGCAGCGAGATCGACACCCTGGAAAGAAGGGAAATTAGCATAAAGAGAAAGGTGGGTGAGCTCGGCGACGGACATACTGGACCGCCTCAAAATAACACCCCAACCAAGTCCGGCGAACCTCAGGGGTATCCATGTTGCGGGACCCCTTCTGTCCCAGGGCGTCCTTCATCACGTTGAAGGGCTTGTGGCGGTGGGAGGTGATCCGGTACATGCCCAGATCCATGGCCATGGAGACGGCCATGTGGGCGAGCTGGTAGAACTTGAGCTCCTCGAACCTGTCGGGGGGCGTGTACCAGTGGCCGATGACGAGCAGAGCCTGGGTCAGGTCGAGGGACTTCTCGCCCCGGACGACGACGCGCTCGGCGATCATCCGGTAGAAGTCATTGATCAGTGTCAGCTGGATGTCGTTTTGGATGGTGCCGACCGCGACGGCGACGATGGCGTGGAAGAGTGCGGGCTTGGTGCGCCGGACCACGTGCATCTGCGTGCCGGCGGGGAAGACGACCATGGGGATGTGACAGGACATGTCCTCGACAAAGCGTTTGAAAGCCTGAGTCGCGATCCCCGGGGCGACGACCTCCCGCTCGATGATATCGATGACCTCGGGGGAGGAGTCGAGCCGCGGGCCGGCGGCGGTATTAGCACGCCAATGTCGGGAGCCCGTGTCGACGGCTGAATCGCTGTCCGGGGTATAGGAGGGGGTCCAGGACCCGCTCTCGGGCGGGGTGTCTTTGAGATCTCCGCTCCAAGGGCGCTTGACCCCCATCGGGGTGGCGCATTCGGTCGGGGGAACCCCATTGGCCGCGGGAGGGTGGGCGGCGCCTCGCCAGCGGTGTCGCGCATGATCGTCCCGGGGGGTTGCCGTGACGGTTATGGAGTCAGATTGCGGGGAGTGGGAGGACTGCAGACTGGCGGTCAAGGCATCGATCTTCCTCTCCAGCTCGGCGACGCGGGTATCGGTCTTTTTCTGACGCTTGCGGGTGGGGACGGTCACGATGCAGGAGCGGCTGGCCTTGGCGCAGCGCTTGCACGAGGGGCCATCGGGGTACTTTGGGTCAGGCTCGCAGCGGACCTTGAGTTGTCGACAGGCCTCGCAGGCGCGAGGGCGCTTGAAGTCGGCATAGCCGTCTGGGTCCGGATCGGGATCGGGATCGGGGTCCGGGTCCGGATCCTGGGGATCGAAGGGCTGGGATGGGAGCCGGGGTGGGGCCCGTGGGGGATAAAAGGACGAGGGATGGAGGGGTAGAGGACGGTCTCCCGTGTTGGAATGATTACCCAGATGGAAACGTGAATTGATATCCATGGAGGGAGAAATGGGAGAAATGCGGGGGTGGGTCAAAGTGTCTGTCAGTCGGTCAGCGTGTGGGGGCCTTACTGGCCTGAGGCATGACAGAGGCCTGACTCAGATCATGACGGCGACGGGAAAGACCGACCCCGCTTACCTTGAATGCAGCAGTGAGATGATGGTCGGTTGGCCAAATGATTCAATCAAAATGCAAAACCGATGCGAGGCTAAAGATGCAGATGACGGATTGGGATGACAGACGGTGGAGCAGTCGGAGAACGGTCGATCGGGGCACCGATGACCGATGATCCAGTCGATCCAGTCGATCCACAGGAACGGACAGGGACCGACCAGGGGGGCTGCAGGATCAAGTGGAATAGGTTGGATTCCAGCCTCGGATAGATTTGAGAAGACCGGGGTGAAGAAAGAGGGAATAAATGGATGGAGCGGAGAGGAAGAAGAAAAGGAGGTCGAGATGAAGACAAAGAAAGACAAAGAAGTCCTGAACCGCCTCAGGCCACTCCCGACGGGATCACCTGATATCAACATCTTGATATCATCTATACAGTAGAATGGGATAAGAACGAATTCAAAGGATACAGAACTGATATCAATCATCGTCATATCTCTAAAGAGTCGATGAGCTATCCACACAGGAGTACTACAGACTAAAGTGGGTTCTAACCAATAGGTAGAATATATGCTGTGCACAGTGTAAAAGGTATATCCAACATACATAACCTTTAATATATCTCAATCAAAAGGAATTGACCGCAATGCATACTCCATCGAGTCACTCTGCATCAGCATAGGATAGGGTAGAATGGTCACGGAGGACATCACCTTGATCAGATCCACTATTCAGAAGTGAAGGATCACTGTGGAGTGAACCTGGAGTATGCCAAGAATGTGGGGTTCCGTGACGATCGTGATGTTTTGTGGGGAGCAATCTATCAGCCTGTCTCACCCAATGGACTGGGGTGTTTCATTGATGGACGGAATTCCCGCAATTACTCCATCGGCTAATAGATTATAACTAATAGCCGGTATATGATGAATGTAGAGCCCTCGGTAGAGAACGGTGATCAAATAACCGATAGAGAAGACTATAAGAAGATGGAAAACCTCCGCCATGCCAGATCCTCCCAGTCAGTAAACCAACATCATGTTCCGCTGGCTCTTGGCGTGTCTGCTCGTCCGCTCCACCCTCTGTGCGGTGGAGCCCTTCCCCCTCAACCAGGTCTCCATCGCGGAAGGTCGATTCTACGACAACCAGGACCGCACCCTCTCCTACCTCAAATTCATCGACCCCGAACGTCTCCTCTACAACTTCCGCGCCAACCACCAGCTCGACACCAAGGGCGCCACCGCCCTCGGCGGCTGGGACGCCCCCACCTTCCCCTTCCGCTCCCACGTCCAGGGCCACTTCCTCTCCGCCTGGGCCCAATGCTACGCCACCCTCGGCGACGAGGACTGTCGCGATCGTGCCGTCTATGTCGTGGCCGAACTCGCCCGCTGCCAGGCCAACAATGAAGCCGCCGGCTTCACGGCAGGCTACCTCTCCGGCTTCCCCGAGTCGGACATTGTCGACCTGGAGCAAGGCAAGCTCGACAGCGGCAACGTCCCCTACTACTGCCTCCACAAGACCCTCGCGGGCCTCCTCGACGTCTGGCGCTTGATCGGCGACGAGACCGCCCGCGACGTGCTCCTCGCCTTCGCCGGCTGGGTCGACACGCGCACCGCCGCCCTCGACGCCCCCACCATGCAGACGGTCCTCGACACCGAATTCGGCGGCATGAACGACGTCCTCGCCGAGCTGCACGACGAGACCGACGACTCCCGCTGGCTCGACGTCGCCCGCCGCTTCGACCACGCCGCCATCTTCGACCCCCTCGCCGCCAACCGCGACGAGCTCGACGGGCTCCACGCCAACACGCAGATCCCCAAGTGGATCGGCGCCCTCGCCGAGTACCACGCCTCGGGTGACGAGCGCTACCGCGACATCGCCCAGCACGCCTGGGACATCACCGTCTCGGCGCACACGTACGCCATCGGCGCCAACAGCCAGGCGGAGCACTTCCGGGCCCCCAACGCCATCGCCCAGTACCTCAACAACGACACGGCGGAGGCCTGCAACTCGTACAACATGCTCAAGCTGACGCGCGCGCTCTGGGCCCTCGACCCCCACAACGCCACCTACTTCGACTTCTACGAGTCCGTCCTCCTCAACCACCTGCTCGGCCAGCAGAACCCCGCCGACCCCCACGGCCACATCACCTACTTCACCTCGCTGAACCCCGGCGGCCAGCGCGGCCTCGGCCCCGCCTGGGGCGGCGGCACCTGGAGCACCGACCACGACTCCTTCTGGTGCTGCCAGGGGACGGCCCTCGAGACGAACACCAAGTTCAGCGACTCCATCTACTTCTCCGAGGAGTCCACCCTCTACGTCAACCAGTTCATCGCGTCGGAGCTCAAGTGGGCGGAGCAAGGCGTCCACATCACGCAGGCGACCACCTTCCCCACAAACGACAGCACCACGCTCACTTTCCAGGCCCTTCCGGGCTCATCATCCTCCCGTCGCCGCGCAGAACCCACAGAGTTCGAACTCCACATCCGCATCCCCAGCTGGACCACCGACCCCATCCTCACCCTCAACGGCAAGCCCCTCGAGGACCCCCTCACCCCGGGCCAATATGCCGTCGTCCCCGCCCGCACCTGGCAGCCCGACGACACCGTGTCGGTGCGCACGCCAATGGCCCTGCGGACGATTGCAACCCCCGACGATCCGGCCCTTGTGGCTGTCGCGTACGGGCCGACCGTGCTGTGCGGGAACTACGGCGACGCCGCGCTGCAGGGCGCGCCGACGCTCCAGCTGGATACGCTCACGCAGGATCCGTCGGGCGAGCTGGCGTTTGTCGGCCAGGCGGATGGACAGGAGGTGAAGCTGGGGCCTTGCTATGATGCACAGGGCTTTGGGTATGTGGTTTATTGGAAGGGGGAGGGCGAGTTGAAATAGCGTGTATATAATCAGATATATCTCAGCCCTTGCGCCCAAGGACGGAATGGTCTTATCATAGGCTTGACATGTCTGTGTTTTCGATACTATATATGCGTGTATCTATACTGTGGTTCAAACTCGATTCCCCTGAATCCTTGTTATAGCCGCTGTGCCTAATTGCCAACAAGCGTTTGGTATAGGGCTTACTGACTGACATCCCAACAATACAGATCGATAGTAAAGACCCATGAGATGCAGCAGAATGAGGACTATACTAGCTGCTCGATGAGTATCTCGTTATCATTACTCTTCCAAAAGATAAAGCTATCAACATAGAACGCCACAAGGATATATAGATACAACTAAGATAGACATCACAGCCCAATCCACCCCCCCAAAGGCTCCCCCAACACCTTCTCCAACTTGCCCCGTAACACATCGCCTAACAACTTCCCAGCTTTGACATCTGCCAGCGCCGTCAACGTCGTAGTCTGTTTACATCGCCCGCCGTATCCGTATACCACTTCCCCTTCCCCTTCCCCTTCCCCTTCTCCCTCTTCATCCTCCTCATCCTCTCCTTCCCCCGTTCCCGCTCTCTTCTCATTCCTCTTCTCTTCCCTCCCCCCATCCTCACCCCCATCCTCAGCAAAAACCCCCATCCTCCCCCCCAACCACAACAGCGCAGACGGCGCCCCCTTAACCGCCAACGGCCCATGGCCCCCAACAAGCACCCGTCTATACTCCACGCGCGCCCCACCCGCACAATACCAGCTAACCAGCTCATCCGTCTCCTCCACGGGACTAATCTCATCCGTCACACTCTTATACACAAACAACGGCACAGTCGGAACCGTCCCCAGCCGCCCCAGCGCATTCGCCGCGTACACGTCCCGCAACACCCCATCGGTCAGATACGCGTCCCCCGGCTCCAGATACCGCGAGATGTCGCGGTGCGTGAAGCGCGCGATGTTCGCGCCGCAGCACTGGCCCCGCGCTTTGGTGAACTTCCGGCGCAGCCGTCTGCTGCTGGCGAGGTGGGTCGTCAGTGTGGTGTTTACGGCGGGGTATTCGTTTGCGAGGCCCCAGAGTCCCGAGGGGATCAGTCCTGCGCTGTGTGTGCCGTTGATTTGGGAGAGGGCTGTGTGGATGTTGGGGACTGTGCCGCCGAGGGCGGCGCCGAGGATGCGTAGTTCGGGCGCGTATATCGGGTGTTGTTCCGCGGCGGAGGCTGTCGCGAGGCTGCCGCCGGAGTAGCCCCACATGGTGAGGGCGGCGGTCGGGGAGAGGTCGGTGAAGGTGTGCGAGGCGAGCGCTGCGCGGAGGGAGTCGAGCACGGCGCGGCCGGCGAGCTTGTTGGCGAGGTAGGCGGCTTGCGGGCCTTGGAAGTCGGGGACGAGGACGGGCCAGTTGTTGCGGAGGGCGGCGGTTATGAGGAGGAGCTGGTTCTGTGAGATGAGCGTCCCGAGTAGGTTTGCGGGTGTTGCGGTGGAGGCGCCGAACTGGAAGGCGTAGGACGGGGCGCAGTCGATGGAGGCGCTGTCTTGCGCGACTTGGAAGGAGAGGAGGGTGGAGAGGTTGGCCGAGTGCGGGATGAGGAGGGTCGTTACGGTTGCGGTGGGGTTGTCGAAGGAGTCGGTCGTGCGGTAGAGGATCTGGTACGCATTGTGCAGCTTGATGGGGAGGAGGTTGAGCGCTGCGATGGGGTGTGGTGGCTCGCGGTGGGTGAGGATTGTGCCTGGGGGCGTGGATTCGTAGCCCGGGGGTGGGATGTAGAAGGGGTCTTCGCTAGGGCGGGTGGTGTGTAGCGCGCTGGTGGTTGCGAGGAGCAGGAGGAGGGTTTGCTTGATGGAGGCCATGTTGGGATGGATTCATGGTTTCTTGAATGTTCGTTGAATGTTCGTTCGTGGGTCTTGAACGTGTTTTATCCTCGTGGTCGATGTTTAATCAAGGGATGACCCTACATTGCATCGGCATCCCGCATTGTATACGTGCGTCACGCGTTCTTGGGGGAAATTGGTATCATTCTGTCAAATCACTTATGCACTGGACACTCCTTCTTCCGCTCGAACCACTCCACGATACACCGCTGGTGGAACTTGCACAGACACTCCAACCGCACCAGGACATCCCCCTCCGCGTACTCCTCCATGCAGATCGTGCACTCCGCCACCCCTTCCTCCCCGAGACAGTCCTTCTCCGTCGCCGTGTAGGCCACCATCCGCACCGGTGCCGCTGCCGGCGGTCCCTCCGGAGTGCCGCCGCGGCCGTGGCTGGCGATGCAGTCGCGGATGTGCGCCTCGCGGCCTTCTTCGCTCCCGTTGGCCCCCAGTGCCGGCAGCGGGCGGACACATATCGGACACAGGTCGCGCTCGGCGACTGGTGGACGCCGTCGCTCGCCCGTCCGGACGGGCGCTTCCGAATCCATCGACGACCGCATGGGCAGCGACCGTGCGCTGCCCGCGAGGAACGGCAGGGGCCGCCCCTGGGACCCGTAGTCCATACGCTCGGCGAATGGCGTCCCAGACGAGCTGCCGAACCCCATGAACCCGGGGTAGTCGTTCGATCCCACCGTCCGGCGGCTGAGTCGGGCATACGAGTCGGGCTGCTGGTGGTTAGTATAGGACTGCAATGTAGGGGCATGCCGCACTTACGATAGCGTCATACGGGGGTCGTCCGCTGGACACGGAATGATACGACCGATGGCGGGGTCCCCATCCGCCCGGCGGAGGCTCCCGGACAGGATACCCCCGCGGGGGATCGGGGTTAGGGTCGGGAACACACGGATTGCACAGTCGCACTTCCTCCCCGCCACCCAGGGCGGGGTTGATCGCCGACGGCGATTGCGCCTGCGTGTCCGCCTCGAGATCGATGACCGGGACACGCGGCGTCATCAGGCTGGAGGCCCGCGACCGGGCGGCCTCCGGCGGGTGGACGATGAACTGGCGTGGGATGGTGATGCGATGCGGCGAACACGACGCACACACGACGCGCCCGCACTTGCGACAATGGTGTTTGCGGTACCAGAAGCTGAACAGCGTCCCGCAGATCGGACAGTTCGTTGCCTCCGCATCAGGCTGCCACCGCGGCCGCATCAACTCTCCATACTCGCCACTGTTTTGACCCCACGGCGTCGGGTGGTTCGCCGGTCGCGGCGGAGGGGGTGGCGGCTGTTGCGGTGGTGGTGACGACGACAGATCGATCGGGTCCGCGTATGATGCACCAGCAGTAGTGACATCCGGTCGCGCCTGCGACTGGCCCTGGGGGATAGACCGGCTCTCCCTTTCAGCCTCGTGCGAGGCTCCAGGCCACGGATGTCTCCCGTCTCGCTGCATCTCCACCAGTCGCCTCTTCCGATCGGAGCCGCTCAGCGTCGACCGCCTTCTCTCCGGTCGAGTATTATATGCCGGGCCGGGTTCCGCCCTACTCGGGCCCTGGCCCGAACCCGCATGATCTGCCCGTCCGAGAGCGGGGGAGTCGGGCGAGGACGCGGGTAGGGATCCAGCCGTGGCGAACGCGGCCGGGGGTTCGGGAGCCGAACTCGACGACATGGGCGTGGAATTCGGTGCGGTGTGTTTTGGTAGTACTTTCGATGGGCTTTCGATGTCTTTTCGATCTGGAGATCAAACTCCGGCGTGGGAGGGGCAAGTCGTCATTGACCGGGTCTAACAAGGGCGGTCCGCAGCGAGTGGACAACGACGAGAAGAAAGACAATCACGATATAGAGGGTCCAGAGTGTATAACGGTACTGGTCGAGAATAACGGAGGACTGAATCAGAGAGCAAGGGTATATCGCTGGTGAGAGACGAGGATGGTGTGACCGTAACCAGCGACCGTAGACCAAAAAATCCAAGCGGGAGAGGATAGAGAAGAGAACGCGACGAGAAAGAAGACTTATAACAGTAACAATAATCGAGTAATAATGATACTTAGCGAGTGGGCAGACGAGTCCACCCATAAGGATAGAGAAGAGTTGAGGAAGAGAAGTCGAGATAGTGAGGGGGAGATGGATAAGAGCGAAAACGGATGATTTCCTCCCCGAGCTCGAGCTCACCGCGGGGTGTCCACTGAGCTGTCGGTCTGTTGCTTTCACAACACGTTCCAATACTGCGAGTACAATAGGTTGAAGAAAAATGAGAATCGACAACCTTGTAGGCGGAGTTGTTGTCTAATGTTGAGGTCAGAAACCATGAATGAAAGAGATACGGCCGATCCCGCTGATTCGCCACTGACTCTTAAGTAGTCCAGTCACGGGTTCCTCTAGTTATAGGGTACTTTTTATTTTTAGACAGTATATATATATATATATATATAGATAGATATAGACAGGTATAAATATAGATCATAATATTATTATAGGAATACACATTAGTAGTGAAATCACCATCAGTCAACCTTTCAATCTTCGTCCATCGAAGAAATTGGAAGAAAATACCCTCAATATACAACTCGACTACTTGCCGCCATGCAATATTAAACCAGGAAAACAAAACCTTTTCTCACTTGTAAATATGGTAATGACCAGGATTACAACATCATAGAACGGCCGTCGCCACCATAGAGAGAAATAAGAAGAAAAAGAACGGGAAAGGGGGAATTAATGCCGAACAGAGATCCAACCGTGTCGATAACGCCTTGAGGCGATTCTCCTTCTCTTCTCCTCGTCTTCGTATCCTTTTGTGCTCCCATCCGACGGTTCAAGGAAATTCGTCATGCTTGAGGTCGACCATCACACCCCGGCAAAGGGAAGATGCTACCGACTATCATGGTGTAGATCGTCCACGAGCTCCGCCGCACTCCCCGTGAACGTAGGCTCGTCCCCACTCCGCTCGTGGATATTGTCGCGCGTCCGGTGCTGCGCCACATACCCCATACTCGAGGGACGTCCCTGCTGCCGGCCAGATGAGGTTGACCCCGTCGTCGACGCGATGGACATGTTCCGGTCGCGCGATGGCGAGCTCGTCGCACTAAACGGGAGTCGACCGGTCACCGAAGACGAGTGATGGAGATAGCCCGGTGGAAGATGCGACCCACCGTAGGGACCTGACTCGTGCGCCTCCGCGGACACCGCTTCCGTCACGACAGGCAAGGATCGCTGCGACAGATCCTCTTCGCCGAGCGTGCTGACCGAGTCAGCCCGCCGGCTGCGCCGTGTCTCCGTCCCCCCTGAGGCAGTGCTGTGGCGTGAGCTTCCGCGGCGCGGTAGTTCGATGTCGTCGCCCGTGTCCACCGGGGGCAGGGTCAACGCAGCCTCCGCGCTGCGGGATGCACCGGTGCCGTCCGCCTCGTGTTCGGCGGACGGACCTCCCGATGCGGGAGGCCGACCCCCGGCCCCCGGCTCGTCGGGCTCGTCCCGGTACGGCTCGTGGAATTCCTCCCCGTCGGTCATCAGTCCCGGCGGCGGCGCCCGCGCGCTGCGGACCACCTCAAACCCTTTGCCTTTCTCCTTGGTCTTGCCCTGGAACAAACTGCGGAAGAAGCCGGTGGCCGAGGACACCGGGCCGGTGGGGTCCGCTGGGCCCGTCTTGAGTTTCCGCGTGCCCGTCTGGGACAGCGGCGGACCACGGACCCGGTAGTAGAAATCCACCTCACGGACCGCATAGTCTTTTCTCGAGCGGCGCGGTTCTTCGAAATCGAGGTCGTCCTTCGGCGTGGGGATGTATGCCGGAACGGGCGTGTTTCGACCTGACCGCGTGGCCTCGACAATGTCGTCCTCTCCGTCACCGTACGGTCCCCCTCGCGAGGCGCTCTCCGAGTACGATCGGCCGCGTTCTGTCGAAGGACGCGACTCCGTCATTTTCCGGCGAGGGCGCGGAGGCCGGTAGTAAGGGTCATGGGGTTGCATGAAGACCGGCCCACTCTTGGGCGAATTACTGCCGGTGGTCTGATATCCGGCGCCGGGGGTAGGAGTATAGAATCCACTGCTGTTGGCGCGACTGTGGACTCCCCCGTGAGCACTGCCGGTGTCGAAGAAGGCACTGGCTCGGCCATCGCTGGCCCCGGCGCGGTTCAAGAGCAACGCCGAGCTGCCTGAAAGACTTCGCGGTCGTGAGCCATCGAATTGCGACGACAGTCGATCATCCGTGTGAGCCAACATCGCCGCTTCGGAGCCCATGCTTTGGCGGGTTCCCACGTCGCGTCGCGGAACACGACGCGAGAGTTGACGCATGCCAAATACCTGAAAGCAGTCAGCTTTGCCTGTTACAGGAAAAGAACGAGAAAAAAAAAAAAAAAGAAAAGAAAAGACATACCTTGACCAGGCCACCACGGGTAACACCCCCCTCGTAGCCACCGGCACCGGCAAGACGGGCGACGACTTCGATCAGAGTTTGCAATGCGTTCAAGAAGAATCCAAAGACCAAGACCAACCCGTGCAGCAGGAGGATGATGTATCCGATCCACCCCCGCGCCGACTGGGAGACTTGCAACGACGGGACAAAGACCACGGAGAGTAAGATGGTGAGGAACCGCACTATGGAGAAGCAGGCGTGATACAGGTTCATCGACGTCGGTGGCGGGAACGGCTTGAACGCCATCAGGGTCAGCAGGGAGACCACCTCGCAAATTGCCAGCAGCACGATCTGCGCGATCCCGGAGGGTTGGAGTGCGCCGATCGCGACCCCGCGGGCAAAGGTGACAAACAGCGGTACCGCGGCAAAGGCGGCGGCATCGTCGCAGAAGGTGTTGTAGAGCGGCCCGTAAAGAAGGACCGTCGACAGGTCATCATACAGGTAGGACTTGGGGCGGGTGGTGACGATGAGCCGGACGGTCCAGAGGCAAAAGGCGACGGCGATCAGGATCAGGATCACGGCGAAAACGACCGAGTATGCGGGCGAGCGACCAGCGATCACCAGCTGGAAGAAGGAGATGGAGACCATCGGCAGGAACAGGTAATTGAAGACGATCCGGATCACATTGCCGAAGGTGAAGGGCCAGTTCTTCGCGCGCAGGTCCTCCTCCGGGACGTTGGCCAGCGCGCGATGCAGCCAGCGGAAGCCGAATGCCACCTGAATCAACAGGGTGACGGCGACCACGATGACCAACAGCCAGACGATCATCCCGGGCCACATGTCCCGCGCGGACGGCATTCCCACGTAGTGCTCCAATCGGTCTAGACCATAGGTCTCGTTCACGGCATACACGCCATCGACCACGGGGTTCCGCTCCTGGCCTTGGTTCATAAAAGTCTGGTTGAACAGCAGGCTCGACCACGCCGCCTGGCTGACCACGGGCTGATAATACCCGGGGTAGTCCAGCGACAGCGCCCCCGTCAGGACGGTAAACTGGATATACTGCAGACAATCCCCAAATCCGGGCGTCACCAATCGCAGAACATCCTCGTCTCGGCCGTAGTTGCTCGTCCAGTGGAACGGGTTGGTGGTGCCCCACGGGCTGTAAATGGCGGCGGTGATCGTCGCAACCCCGACGAGGATCAGGATTACCAGCGGCACATAGGCGAGGGCGCTCCGCAACGACGATCCCAGGTCGGGAGTAATATCGACCTTTACGCACCCGAGCTTGGTGGCTGCCTCGTTGCCCGACTTGATCGTGAAGGACGCGGCGAGGGTGGAGAAGTGGTATGCCGACGCCATATCATGTTGGACCGAAAACGAACGTAACGAAGCGAGGTCACTCCTGAAAGAGAGGGTAGAAGCATTAGTACAAAATCCGACCCCCAAAAAGAGCGTGAGAGACTCACGCATTCGCGTAAAAGGCGGGCACGAGCGGACAGTCTCCTCGCACTGAATCGCAGAACCTGGAGGCGTCGCGATACGGCGAGAACGACACGACGTCGACAGACGTCAACAGGGTGGAAAACTTGTTGTTCGATGTATCTAGATCGGTAATCTTCCCCACGGTCTCATTCGGGTTGATCCACTGAGGGTCATCGGGCAGCGGATAGGTCAAGCGACGGTCGGCGGTCCCCGAAACATTGCCGTAGACGGTGACATTCAACGGATGGAGCGGGCTCTGCGGGTCGAACGTGACAGATACATCGAGCGGGATGAATTGGAGCTGGAGCGGGCTGGAGCGGATGACCGACTGGCTGAGGCAATTCTGGAAATCCACAAGGACCGCATCCACCGGCGACACCACCACCACCACCACCAACCACAGCACCACCAACATCAGAAACCCAGGGAGACCAGTCCAATGTCCAACCCGATGCCGCCGCCGCCGGCGTCGTAAAGTATCTCGCCATGTCCGACGCTGCGACACCCGTCTCCCACCTCCTGACACCTCCGAAGCGTGTCGCCTGGAGACCAACGTTGACCCCGGGGTATCATGCCATCGCGCATCGGGATCTACCCCCATCGCGGCCGTTGTGAATAACCCAGACCTCCACGGGGAGGTCCACCCCCTCGAAAACGGATCACTCCACGTTGTAGAAGCGGGGAATCGGACGCGGTTGGGAGGAGTATCGAGGTGGTTGCTCGCTGCGGGTGGCCGGTCGAGCCCAGGAACGGGAGAGAAATCGTCGGACACTCCGGTCGATAGAAGGGTTTTATCGAGAATGGGAGCAGATTACTCCTCGATCTCCCCCGAATTGGTGATGTAGGGGATGCGCAGCATCACTTCTCTTTGGAGGATAGTGGGGAGAGGGGAGGGGGATAAAGAGATGGTCGGATTATCACGGGGGAGGCTGAAGGAATATAAGTGGGTAAGAAGACCGTCAAGGAGAGGGAGTCAAACGAAGGAGAAAAGATGAAAAGAAGGGAAGATCAAAAAGACAAAAATAAAGTTAAAATAATCAACAAAGAAAGAAAAAAAAATAAATCAAGATAGATCCGTCGAAGAAGGAGAAAAGAAGAAGAAGAAGAAGAAGCTCGGAAGAAAAGCGAACCTCAGGTACAAACTAGGTGGTACCTCAGGCCAAGGATCTGTTTGGCTGTTTGTTCACTTTTGTTGGCCTGATTGGAGCCACTTCGATTCTAATCTTGGAAACCACTAAGGGTGAGAAACCCACCTTCATCCACTCGTGTCCCCTCTCAGCCATGTCATCATGCCGGTTTCCAGCGGGTTTCTTGGTGGACTCTGGATGGGAAAAAAGGAAGAGGAACTGTAGAAACACTTGATCGAATCGTCTCTGGTGGCTATCTCGACAGATGATGAACCCAGCATTAATATTCCGGTCGCCAATGCAAGGTCAGGAGAATCATCAGATGAACCGGTCGATCCCTAACAGTCAGGGTTTAAACCTCCCTACGGATATCCATCCACTGCGATCTCCTATTGTGCCGATCACTCGATCCGAACGATACGCTCCATCGAACCACGGATGGAGTCCGCCAACAGCAAGGGAGCCAACCTATCCTCTTTTCGATCAAGCCTTAGCTTTTGTACGACTTGGCACGGGACTGGCACTGCGATCGATAGCTAGGTTGGGAAGGACGCTGTCTTGACAGGTGTATCCACTGTCCACCCTTCATGCAGTGGGGAATGTGTTTTCGCTGGTCTGTCGATAGTTTGTCGGGTGTAGGTTCGTATTCCAAGGGAGAACCAATGTGGTGGAGAGGAATCCCTCCCCTCGTTAGGCTTTCCAGGCCGACCATCGAGGAGGCGCCTCATCAAAGCGTTGAGTCGGGATTGTTGGCCCCTCTCAGTGGTACATGTATCTCCCCGGCGGATCCGTGACGGTGGCTCAAATTCAAAACACCCTGCGTCTCCAAAAAAGCGGCCAGGACGGGGAGCTACATCTTTTCTTTTGTCCTTGATTCCACTCACATGCTCCATTGCGTAAACAAGGACGTTTGGGTTCGCTGATTCTACCAACCACACAGCCCCAGTCCGTGACACCACATGCCACAAAAGCTTGGGGGTCAATTAGTTACGAGTAATTGATGACCTAATTCCTTTTCATTAAATTGCTACAGGCTGGAAATTGTATTCAAATGAGATGAGACCCGTGTCAAAAGGCTGCGCTCTTTAATCCACTCATCAGCCACTGCGATCTCACCGACCAGCCATCCGGAGTTCCACCGGGCTAAGCTGGATCTTCCGTCCGGTGCTTCGCAGAGACATCCTGGAAGTTAGACCATTGTTAGGCGATGGGATGGATGAAACCGGAGGCCGAGCTGTCGCAGTCAGAACCCCTAGAGACAATATCCACCATGCAAAGATCTATCCAGGCACTAGGTATTGGGCGCGCTAAGTAGGCTATGCTCATACTACCCAGATCTTCAGAGCTATTGATAGTTCCATGTATGTGGTAGTACGGAAAGATGCTTAGCATGTACTACGGAGTCAGTCCTGCACTACATACGACATGTCGAGTCACATGGTTCATGCAACCCTTAACTAGAGCGGGTTGAGGGAAGTATAGAAGAGAAGTACCTCATCTATCTACTATGATCCATTATAAATTACAATCGGATGTTGAGCTTGAATATTCCAGAGTAAAGATAACATAATAATGTGAAGGAATGATAGGGGCTCCAACATTCAAGGGCATCCATCCCATTCTATAGTGACTATCGACACTCTACCCAGTCCATACATGAACCATCTCTTGGACAACAGACATGAGACCCAGCATCAGCTGGTGACTAATGATTCGATATTCTACATATATTTGGCAAAGGTAGACACACTTGATGCTTCAATAACACCGGGCGCGAGATAAGCCAGGTAACATCTCCCCGGATCCATAATCAAAACACACATCTAATGAACCTACATTCTACAGTCGAAACTTCTGCCAAGTCCAGCTCTAATTCAAAACCAAAAGCAGTGACATGCCGGCATTCCACCTCCCTGGAACAGGCACAATATGACATCGGCGAATGCAATCTGTCAAACGCGTGACCTATCCTGAAAACTTCTCATGGCGGCTGCATATTCTACAGGTTCGCCTTCGAATCCCCTTACAATGTGCATAATTTCCTTATAGGTTTGGCGCCACAAATTCCATTAGAATAGTGACTGTTTTCGTGGGTCGACTCCGACATACTGGTTCCCAAAAAGCTTGGTTGGCATGATCGACGTGACTGGAACCGGTTACCGAGCTCCTACATTCTTTGCGTATGTCTTGCCTGGAGTATATTTCCTACACTGCACACCGGAAGACGTCACTCATGCGGCAAGGCAGACAGATGGGCACGGTAGACAAGAAAACAGGTTGTCGTGTTTACTCCACACTGGAGGTCCAGTCGCGTAACCAGTTGTGGGAATATATGGATTATGTATTGACAAAGCTCGCGCCGTGTGTCTCTTTGGTACCGCAATCCAGTATGAATTGATCATATCTGTATACTGCTAGCCCCTTTCCCCAGAAGTCGGAGGAAAACCTTGATATCTTGAGATGATCGGCGACACTTATCTCTAACGACGAGAACGGCCTGCATCAAACCCATCCTAAGCTCCCCGGTTGCAACTCACCCCGAGCTATTCGATCCTCACAAGGATATTAAAGCCATCCGGTTCCAGTTCACATTGAAAATGCTGGAGACAATGGAATGCAAAGTCGAAGCCTGGGGCGTTCTGAGATACTCGCATGCTGATCGGTCTCTCGAGACATGCCTATAAAAGGGTCATGTCACAACTGACACGGCGGTCTCACGATCTCGCGCTCTCATTGACAATATAACAAACCGCACAAGCAGCTCACTCCCAATATAAAACTCGCAACCGTCCTCTCCCTAGCCGCAGCAGTCTCCGCATACAGCTGTATCCCTCCAGAAAAGCCCGCAGGCCCCGAAGGACACGCCCACACCTTCAACTTCAACTACGAAGGCGAGACAGGCCCACTCAACTGGCACCACATCGACCCAGCCAACTCGGCGTGCGCCCACGGCAAGCACCAATCGCCAATCGACATCAATTCCAACAGCGTCGCCCTCGCCCCGCGCGGCTCCGTGCGCATCAACATCCCCGAGGCTCCTACCGCGAAGCTCGAGAACCTGGGCTCTGGTCTCGAGGTCGTCCTCACCAATGGCTCTCTGACGACTCCCAATGGCAATTACCAGCTTGCTCAGTTCCACTGGCATACGCCTAGCGAGCACCGCGTGAACCAGCAGCATTCGCCCATGGAGGCGCATTTTGTGTTCAAGGACGCTGGTATGCGCCCTCTCTTTCATGTTTCTCCCATCATCAGTGATAGTGATCAACTAACACAAAACACAGAAAACCGCATCGCCGTCGTAGGCTTTCTGATCGAGCTATCTGAGATTGGAAGCTCCACCTGCCTCTTCGACTCGATTTTCTCCCTCACACACGCCGTCTACCATCCCGGTGAGTACGTCCACACCGGCCCGCTGGACTTCACCCAGATCAACCACCACCTGGACCTGAACCCTCCGTACCAATACTCGGGGTCCCTGACTACGCCGCCGTGCACCGAGGGCGTCAGTTGGTATGTGAGCAGCCAGCCCATGCTGCTGAGTGTCCAGAGCTATAATAAGGTGAAGAGGCTGCTCAAGTTCAATGCTCGTTATATTCAGAATACCCTGGGTGCCGAGAATCTGTTGCAGGTTTCTGAGGATTAGGATAGGTGGTGTGTAGCTTGAGGGGGGCGTGTTGACTACGCTGCTTTTTGGAATAATGGCGCCTGGACGCTTTTTGTCAGAAAGATGTGTATTGTGTCTGCTAATGTGGTTGCTGTTTTGAGATGATCTTTTTTTTGCTTTATATCGCGACTGGACTTTGATTGATAGGGAGTACTTTTGGCGTTGGGGATCTGATTTCAGGCTTGATATCTTCATATAAGAATTATACTGTTGACAGGAACCAAGTCTTCCTAAGATGTGATATATTACTACTCAATGCGTAGCCTATTGTATCTGTCAAATCATTGCCAGGGCCTTGGCAGAAGTAATGGGATGAGATAAGACGTTGAAACTTAAAGAATATGTGCAGTTAACATGATTAGACTCTGTTTTGTGCAGACAGCAAGTCATACGTCGGTCGAATGTCTTCGTCAATGTATTCCCCCAATTTCAATCGACACAATTATCAGGCTTAGTGAGATCCTATCCCCCACAACCGATCTGTCCCATCCAATTTACCGACGATCTCCATCCAATCCTGGAGTGTCTTGCCTTCACTATCCGTGCAATCATCACTGCTGCCCCATGAGGGTAACAGAAGCCGCACTATGTTGACATGATTCTTATCTCTTGCTCGTCTCAGCGCTGTTCGGCCTTTCGAGCCGATGATTGAAGCATCGGTCACACCAAGCAGCCGACGGGTGACTTGCTCATGCCCACTCTTTGCGGCGTAGTGGAGTGGCGTCTGCCCAGAAAAATCAATCAAATTAGGGTTGCTGCCATTTTCTAATAGTGCATCCACTATGCTTTGCTGGTTTTCCTCGGCAGCCCAATGAAGGGCAGTTTTATTGGAATCCTCATCCGCTGCGTTAGGATCCACACCGCGCTGTAACAAAAACTCAATATCAAGAAGGGATCCCGAGTGGACAAAGTGAGCCAGACAAATTTCAGACGATGTAAAGTCGGCATTCAGTATTAGGTCATCAGGGATGATGGATGGCTCCCGCTGCAGGAGCCAATTTGCTATTTCCGGGCAGCGCAGGCGTAATGCTGTGTGCACGGCATTGATATAAACTTCGTACCCAGTGACAACCAGGTCAAACCCATTTTCCGGGAGCTGTCTAGCAACAGCAGTAAAATTGAGTGGAATCTTCCACTGAGCTTCACGATCACGGCGAGAAGCAATAAAGCTAAACCGAGCTTTCCATTCAGTTATATCATTGAAGCCAGGTCCGACCCTTGCTCCCCTTTTTATCAGCATAATAGCGACCTCATGATAACCTTCACGCAGTGCACATCCCAATTCGCTTAGGAATATAGTGTCATTTTGTGGTCTGGCTCCTCGGTTGAGAAGAGACCTTGCAACTGCTTGATGGCCGTTAGACAAAGCCTCTAAAAGCGGTGTCCATCTAGATCTGCCACCAGGATTGATCTCTGCTCCTCGGTCAATGAGTAAGCTCACTATATTCTCATGTCCTCTTGCTGAAGTCATTGAAAGAGCTGTCTGTCCATGTTGATCATAAACATTAACTTCTGCTCCTCGATCAAGAAGAATCCTTGCAACTGCCTCATGACCATTAAATGAAGCCTCGAAAAGCGGGACTCGTCCATTTATATCACAGGCATTGACATCTGCTCCATGGTCAAGAAGGATCCCTGCGACGGCCTCATAACCATTAGATGAGGCTTGTAAAAGTGGTGTTCTTTTATAGCTGTCACAGGTATTGACTTTTGCTCCACGACCAAGAAGAATTATTGTGACTGCCTCATGACCATTACCTGAAGCTTTGAGAAGCGGGTCTCGTTTATCTCTATCACAGAAATTAAAATCTGCTCCATGGTCAAGAAGGATCCCTGCGACGGCCTCATAACCATTAGATGAGGCTTGTAAAAGTGGTGTTCGTTTATAGATGTCACAGGTATTGACTTTTGCTCCACGACCAAGAAGAACCCTCAGATTTGTCTCATGGCCGTGAAATGAAGCCCATGAAAGTGGTGTCTGTCCAGAATGATCATGGGTATCAAACTCTACCCCTTGCTCAAGAAAAAGTTTCACTATTCTCTCATGACCTTTACATGAAGCCTGCAAAAGTAATATTCGGCCACTCGTGTCAACTTCATTGACAAGACCTTCTGTCTGGAGGAGTTGCTTGACAATATCTGCCCGCGCGTTTTCAACGGCCCAAGACATTGGTGTTTGTCCCTCATACACCTCAAAGCTGTCTGTAAAGTCAATGCCATCTGTTATATCAACCCCATCTTGAATTCTAGATGGCAAATTTAACAGAGCAGCGAAACTATCCTTTTTCCCGCTAGCTAGAGCAGCAAACAACGGGTATCTGTATTCTCCGCCAACCACGTGGACATTCGGGTCCTTTTTTAATCGCGTGCGAATGAGTTCGGCTGAGTCTTGCTCTGCGAGAATATAATAAAGACTTGTATCAGGGCTGTATTTCAACGCTCCGAAACCTCCCAGTAGATTAGGGCTGTATTCGCACGCTTCGGAACTTTCCAGGGAGTTAGGGCTGTATTCGCACACTTCGGAACTTTCCAGGGAGTTAGGGCTGTATTCGCACACTTCGGAACTTTCCAGGAAGTTAGGGCTGTATTCGCACGCTTCGGAACTTCCCAGTAGATTACGGCTGTATTCGCACGCTTGGGAACTTCCCAGTAGATTACGGCTGTATTCGCACGCTTGGGAACTTTCCAGTAGATTGTTAATTTTGATCCAATTTAAAACTTGGAATGACGAGAGGAACTCGTCTTGAGGGACCGTTTTTGCCGCAGCATTGGCATGATAGAAGACAAAGTCCCTGGCGTACTTAAGGAATGGGTACTTATTTAAGGTCATCGCCTGACATTTTGATCCGTCCCCCTCCCACAGCATACTTACAGAATCGCGCACAGCTCTGTGGGTCATGTAGAAACTGCAACACTGCTTAAGTATCTCATGGCTGGGGCTCTTCCAGTCAATCCCAAGTTCAGGCCATAAACCATACAAACCTTTATCCTTGATGAGAAAATCCCGGACAGACTCATGAATGAATTGGACTGATTGGTAGTTCCTGAAAGTTGCGATATCGGCCAGTCCTTTTGAAGAGCTGATTATATATCTCTGGAATTTAGGTAAATCATCTTCCACTACCTCTCGGTCCGAAGCATCTGGGATTTCGCTCTGGTCCGGATCCTGGAGTGATAAGCCAGACCAGAGGGCATGATAAAACTCTCTCGGTGCTAAAGGCCTTTCGGCGCAAAGAATCCAGATGATACAAAGTTTGAACTCTTCCATGTTCTCTTTGTCACGCTGTAACATGTTCTTGAATAGGTCGCTCAAGCCACCTGGTAACTCTGAGAGTTTCTTTCTCATGAACATTGCCCCACGTCGATACTCCTCATTCAGTATATCAACAACCAAAACGACCCACATGAAAACACCGGCTGCTTTTCTGAGAATTTCAGGCCGCAATGTTGTGATAAGCATAGGGTCTCTAACTTGAAGGCGGCTTTCAACATAATCTTCCAAGTCTTTCGTGTGTCCTAGTTGATGCTCCAGTATAAATCGGAGACCTCACCGAATGGATAAGTAGGGGTAATGTCGACTCGAGAAGCATACTCGAAAGTGCACTTCCTTGACCGTGGATTGTTTCGCCAGGTCTTCAAAATATTGGATCATATCGATGACTTGTTGCTCGTCACATTCGTCGAGTGCGTCGACAAAACAGGTAAAAGAACGTTGACCAAGAGCTAGAATGGCGTTGCAAAGTAGATCCTTGAGCGCATTCAAGGACAGACTGGTATTTTGACTCGGCGAAGAAACGAGGTCAGGATCCTCCAGAACCCTTTGCAAGTCTGGATAGCCTTCAAGTAGCTGCAGTAACAATGATCGGTACATCCCTATGATTGACTTTTCTAAATAGTCCCCACGAGCATTGAAAAAGAAAGAAGCAATGACCGCACCCTTATTGCGAATTCTCTTCATGCTCGAGTAGGCGAACTTCATGATCGTCGACTTTCCAGCGCCGGGCTTGCCGCTGATCCACAGGAAACCGTGATGTTGAGTCAATTGTCTTAAATCCAGCCATGCCTTGTAATCCGGGTGATCAAGAAACCATCGGCAGGTTTCCGCGTGAGCCTTCTTAATATCCGTTTTACGGGCATCGATCTGCTTGAATTTGAGGGAATCTAGCATACGTTGACGTTGCTCCTGCGATGGAGCTGGCTCTATATCGCGTGCAAGAGTCAGTTGGGGATGAGCTCAAGCCCGTAAATCGGAACTTACTAGGGCCAGCTCTGCAAGCTTCTCTATGTGCTTCGGTCACAGGCAACTCCTGGAGCAACTCGGTTGCGTACGCCGCCGCAGTAGCCGCAGCGTACTTTTGCCATTCTTCGCCCTTGTGAGAATCGGAATAGTCACATATCCCTCGAATCGGAAGACAAGGGAGAATATCCATCAGGCCAGCAGCCTCCATTTCAAAGCATATGACCTTCAACTCCCCAGCCACCTGGTCCCGAAAAGCGCTGGATCTGACAAGCTGACTTCCTGAGGCAATCGCCCCGTAGTGAATGACTGGATCGTCTGACGACCGTATCCTTCGTTGTATGGTCTTTGAAATGTCGCATCGATCACAGTTCTCCCCTGGACGCGCATGCTTATACATCGCGTGAAAGAGACGATCAGGTAAGTTCGGACGATCATACCCGTAGCCCTCCAGCTTCTGTTGCAAAACAGATGGGATTCGACTTGAGTTCTCCACATGTTTCGCGCGAAGGTGAGACACGGCCTTCGCAAGAATCTGATCCGGAAACTTAGGGACACCTGTGTGCTCCAGCTGTCCATCTCCGATTATTTTTCCCAGGTCCACTTCCATCACCCTCGTCCCCACGACAACGTCACCCAGTCTTATATCAGTCTCGGGCCCACTGGGCACACCGCCGCCAATACCGACGATCAAACCCACACGAATTGCAGCGAACGTTTGCTTCATGTTTATCACGACGTTTGCCGCGTTGACTGTCCCATATCGGTCTATTGGTAGGCAGGCAATAACGATGTTGTGTCCCTGGATCCTTCCCAACGTGTAGGTATTGCTGTCACAGTTATGTATGGGCAGAGGTCCATGGATCTCATCCAGCACAGCCCGAGCTGCTGTCAACTCATTAGGCAGCGCACATATCCAAGCGACCGTGTAGTCATCGTGTCGCAGGGTTAACAAACAGTCGCCGTGAAAAACTTTTCGTCGCTTTGGCAAATGAGTCGACCCCATTTCAGCATGTTCATCAATGGTGATGATAACGATGCGGTGATGAGTTGAAGGCACAAGTGAAACTGGTGGTCAAAGATCTGCAGCAATCAACATTGCAGTAGAAAGCGTGAGGTCAGTTCAATGTCAGTTCCTTTGAAGAGCCGTGGACCGGCAGTCGCTCGGGCTCCAGCTGGTAATGAATTTTTGACACGATTTTAACCAGGTCTGGGTGAGGATATAGAGAAACCGGCTCCTCTTCAAATGCGAGATGCTGCCGCAGTCACATATCCACAAGGGGGCGCAAGGCTAAGGGGCTGTGCTCAAGGTCCATACTCGAAATCCAATCACAGTATGCATTGCGTCGGCTCATACACTAGTTAGTGCGTTGCCACGAGACTTGCGACCATCATCGCCCAACAAAGATCGGGCACGAGGCTGACATGGCCACCACTGCATCCTCCGGAGGAGTCGGCTCAATTGAGTCTGTTTTTCCATTCTTCTAGCTGTTATGAGCATGTCTGCAGTCTATGATGAAGCAATAGGAGAGTACTTTCCAGGCGAAGGGATGGATTGAAGCAGTCAAACATGCGCGGTTCCTGGGACCTTAAAATTTTGTATTCGCAATCAGCCATAAAGACCCCGTATGAGCGACAGGGTTATAAATGAGAAAAAATCATGGAGACAAGAGGAATTTTAATTACTAGATAGGTCAAAAGTAGCTGAGTTGGGGGATGTCGGGAAGAGGGTTCAAATCTGCAGAGGATGAGAAAAAGCGCGGAGTAAATCCTGCCTTTCGCGGCATCGATGATGCTGTCCAGATTTTTAGGTCTAGCATATCAATACTCTACCACGAAGCAGCCGCATGTTATGCACGCATGGTCAGTGTCTATCAATCCCCATTTGCCTCGGGATCTCGACATCTCAACATAGTACACTCAAGGAAGACACGGACAATGAAATAGATAGTACAGATAAACTGGCAGTCTATGCAAATCGGAGCCCCCTGACCAACCAGTTAGACAAGTCGCTGGCAGAGATGGCTCTTGACTTCTGCCTTGCACGCACCTCCAACTAGGTCTTCCCCGGCGGTTTGACCTTCCACGCAGAAATCTCAAATTGCGTGACAGACGCATGATGGTAACGAAAAGAGCCCTCATTCAGCATGGCTCTCTCGTCAAAGAACCTCCCCTCGACCCACTGCAGGGGGATCTTCTTTTTCGGGACAGGGGTGGCCGTGCGGAAGTCAAGGCCCCGTCTGGCTTCGCGCTTGAACCCGTTGTAGACGTCGCCCGCGGCGTCGATTTGGACGCCTAGGTCGTGGCTGTCAGGCGAGTGGATTCAGTAGGCCCAGTGGTCTTTGAAGAGCGCGCCGTTGAAGGTGACCAGTCCAACTAGGAAAGCACCTGGAGGGTCTGTTGGAGATACTGTTGGGGGTGGAATGGGCACTGCCTGAGGTGGTGGAGGGGGAGTTGGTGGATATCTAGTCATCGCTCTTGGTTTGGTCCTTGGGGTAGGGGTTCAAGGAAAGGAGCCCTAGCAAATTTTGAGAAATGTTCTCACGCGTCGACGTTGTTATATAGAGAGAATCAGGCAGTCGCCTTGTCGTTTCCGGAGTAGTGTCAGGTATCCGGTTGAATGCGGTTGATGAGGATAAACAGACATATAGCAGGGAATCTACTCGTTTCAGGGCTGTCAGAGTGCAAAAGCAATTCATGTGTGTTGTATAGTATTGAGTACTACCATCGCTTGCTAGCAAGACATATTTGGCCATTCTACCTGGACATTTGTGGCAGTGAATGTGATATACAACTATGCCATATCCAGCTAGTGACTGAGCTATCCCGACATCACTACATTGAGTTCAAGATAAGTTGTCTTCACCGAATCAAAAATTGCAAGATGGTACATATTATTACTTGGATGAACTATGGATTTGGTAGGGTTTCATGAGGGGGATATGTTAACTTACAATCGCAACTCTCTCCCACTCTCAGCCATCTCGATAAATCTACTGTTTGTCCTTGCACGCGTTATTTACATGACACTCTACCAGCATTTGAGGTTCTGAGAGCCTCAAGAGATCTCTACGTTTACTCTCCAATTGCAAGATACGACGAGTGGCACTCGTGAGTCCCAGTCATTTCATCCACCCACAATAATGAAGAAAGCAAGCTGAGAATCAGATAGAGGTCTTCTACCCTTCAACCGCAGCCCCCGTATGCTGATAATCTTGATGTCCAACTTGAGCGATTTCAAGAATCCGAAAGAAGGTAACCCAGACATCTAAGAAATGGCTTATTATCAGGACCCTCTTTCTCAACCACCAGACCAAAACCACCAAATGACGAATGATAGGGGCTTGAGACTATTGCTATTCAACACTTATGTCTACAAGGTCAACAATAGACGGATCCTGTCTCCTGTCGAATACCAGTATCGATCTGGGCTGTGGTACTGTTCCTAAATGCCGAGCATCCTGACCTCGAGACCCACAACCAGGCTCAGCATTTCCACCAACTTCTCCGACAGAATGTTATGACCAATCCTGGGATGTTGCACCATCATACCGCTGCACCAAAAGGTACACTGTGTTCAGCGCTCTTGCTCAGTATCCCCAGGCACGCTATATATACTCATTTAGGTGCCGCACGCTTAACACAGAACAAGCAAGCGTTATTCACTTGCCACGGTGGCTGCTTATGGAGACAGCCCACAGGTGGAACATTTTAACGCAAGCCATCAAATATCTAATGTCAAACATTCGAACCATATTTCATCTGTGCAGCCGACCGGATACTTGGGGCTATAATATATTACCGAGAGCTGAGGTCTCATGTTAGAAACACTCAAAAATGGCTAGAGGAAGCCAGCTCGACCCTTGAATTATGTCATGTCCACATAACTTTTTCTGCTTAGTCCTGGGCCTTACTTTGGCGAAGGGAAATTACAATCAGGCATATAAATGCAACAAGCTTACATTCATTGCTGGACCCAACGGTGCGGTTCTGGTTATCGAAATCCTGACTGGAGGATATTTGAATGTAGTATGTTGTCAGCGGTAAATCTTCGAGGTCTCGACGTTAATTCCAAGCCGTTTCTTTGGGTCTTACTAGACGGCCTATATCTATAGCTATACTTCTCACAATTCTCCCAAGAGAGGCCAATTAGCTCTACATTGCGGGGAATTAAGCCCAACTTTGTCTTGTTGGGATGATACTCTAGTTCAAGGTCCTAACCATTCGCAACGGACATTTTCAATCTGGGTATTGAACTGTATTCACGCGGTCTACGATGTCGGATAATGCAGATCATATTACAGGACATGATAATATTCCTGAAGCATTGCAGATCTGGAACAAGACCAGCTGTCTACAGCATCCAATCAACGATCAGTCAGGGACAACTGCCAAGGGTGGACAGTGCGAGTCATCTCCAAAATTAGTCTCAATTAGCATGACCCTAATTGCGAAATTCTCAACGACAGGGAAGCTCGGTCGATCAGCGTGAGCTCATGCGCTGGAAGGTTTGAAATGAAGAGTCTCGTATGAGGATCACTAGCACTGTCGAGAAAGACGTGAAACCTGGTCAGTCGAGTCATGAAAGAGATGTCTTGAGTGGGCTTTAGGCACTGGTTAGGTATTGGTCGATCCTTTCTTTTGCTTGTTGCTTATTCCTTTCACTTTTAGAACTATAATCAACTAGGAGTGGGCTTCTCTCGGCCGGAGATAGAGCAATGTCTGAGATCCCAGAGGTTCGGGATATCCTTTATGGTCGAGTGGTGATGATGTCTGATGTTGTCATTACCATGAAACCAGCTCAGAAGCTATGGAGCATGTTGAGATTATTGTCAATGATTGTCCTTGATCGGTAGACCCGTCGCTGCTCTACCTGATGTCTCCGGGACACGGTGTACGGTAACAACTGACTCGATCCATCTAATCCAAGTGGAGGACATATCAGGGGTCAACCTCCAAGGGTTAAGGAAGGGTTGCCTAAAACGAACAATTATCCAATTACTAATAATTGAACATCTACTTTATTCAATACTACTCTTTGTTTACAACCCTGCCGAAGGATCTCCCTTACTAAAGGGCTAGTAGTATTACTCAGTGTTACTGATCAGTGCAATGTTAGCAGAATGATTGTTTTGTTTGGAGTAGAGCTTGATTGCAGCTCTATCATAGTAGACACCACTTACAGAGTAAATCCTGTTACGAATGATACCTTGTGAGGACCACGCTGCGTATAGTCCATATTGATACTCATGTTAATCTCCGCAGATGAGTATGATCAGGAAAGTCAGATTAATCCTACAGTGACATGATTATGGACACTCGATCTAGGCTGATGATGAAATTGACGCAGTTGGATCATGTTCCGTACTAGCAGTTCTCCAGGATGATCCCAACCCCTTTCTCATTCAGACTGTGCGCAAGCTAGCCCAAAAGATCAAATCAACAAGAACTGATAGGCACCCAACGTCATGTCCCGCGTGCAACATGAAGAGTGGCGGTCACACCAGGCCCCAAAAAAGAAAAGAGAAAAGGCCTGCTCCATCCTCCACCTCCAAGTCCAATGCGGCCTTAAGTTTCGCCCTGGGCTCGTCAGCGGACCCACTTTACACCCTGACGCCTGTCCCACCCGGGTTTAGTGGCGTCTGGCGGCCCCACCGCAATGAGTTTAGGGGTGTTTCATGATGGAACCTAGGAAGCCACCGCATGAATGCCCAGTCGCGAGAGGCTTGGAGACCGAGGATTGTACCGTCGTCTGGAATTGGAGAGCGGTCCCCGTATACTCCGGAGGACCTATTGCCTCGGGAGGGAGAATGGTTCCTTATGCTTTGGATGAAGACACATGGGACGGAGACGACATGTGCGAAGACGGGACCATAAGGACCATACTGTCCAAGATTGAAATCCTCGTCATTGCATCGTCGTGTTGATCTTTGCCCCAGCGCTGCGATCCGCTCCATCGTAATGACGTGAAGCCGTGTCTAGTGTTCCTGACCGCGAGGCAGTGCTCGGGAACGATTAAGGGTTGAACCCATATGGAGCGAAGGAACCATTGGGATATGATGGGATGCTTGGCAGCGATAACAGAGGCCTGAAGTAACTCCGACGGATCTGGCATCTGGGGGTTCTCATTCGTTTGAATGATTCAATATAGGCAATCATACTTGAATAGAATCCCTGATTGAGTAGACAGAGTAAAGAAAAGAAAACCAATGAAGACAGACCGCAAACAAACAAAAGAATGGCCGGCCTGAGGTACCCATGTCCGTCCTCGGTCGGCCTGAGGTTGAACTCGCTCACTTGATCTGGTTTCATCTCATTCTCTTCTCTCCTTTCATCTTTCTCTCTTTCTCTCACTTCTTTCTCTCTCTTCCTCCCTTCTCTCCCTTCGTATCCTCTTTCCTGTTTCTATCCCCCCTTCCATTATCATTCTATCAAATATTCCAAGCTGCTGGCCCGGCTTCTCCCCTTACCGCCGCACGCTCAATACCAGATCCCTCAGGTATCCAATTTGATCGGTCGCCGCAACTCCCCGTCAAGGATCCCTCCCAACCACCGCCCCCACCAACCAAACCCTCGATTTCTTGAGATTTGGGGCCACTGGTTTATCTGGGCAACGGTTAGCTTCATTTTTAGGTCCTTACCTAAATTTCCCCCTGAAGGTGCGCAGGAAAAATAATAAAAAAAAAAAAAAA